>BQNB010010928.1:0-82696 GCA_026074375.1 Tanacetum coccineum
AGTTGATCGAACAAGTCATCAGATCTAGGAAGTGGATAACGGTTCTTCACCGTTAACTTATTCAGTTCACGATAATCGATGCACATGCGAAACGATCCGTCTTTCTTCTTGACAAACTAGACCGGGGCTCCCCAGGGTGAAAATCTGATAAATCCCTTGTTAGATAATTCTTAGAGTTGTTCCGCCAGTTCTTTCATTTCGGATGGTGCTAGCCGATAAGGCGCCCGTGCTACAGGTGCAGCACCTGGTACCAAATCAATTTGGAACTCTACTTGTCGAGCTGGTGGAACACCCGGCAAGTCTTCAGGAAAGACTTCAAGAAAGTCTCTGACAATCGGCACGTCCTCAAGTCGCTTCCTATCCGACTTGTCTTTGGCTTCCTTCATGGTAAGGTGTGCCAAAAAGACATCACATCCCTTTGACAAATACTCTTGTGCTTTAGTGCGCGAAATATATTCAGTCGGGATTCCTCCCTTTGGTTATTTCCATTGCTTTGAAAAATTAACATCTCTCTTCCGAAAGGAACACGTACAATCTTCTCGTCACAGATGATCACTCCATGATACTTTGTTAACCAATCCATTCCAATAATGACGTCAAAACTACCGAGTGGGACATGCATCAAGTCGATATTGAAAGAGTGATTCATGAAGTTTAGAGTGCAACCTCCAATTATGGTGTTAACTCCTATGATTTTCCAATCGGCTAATTCTACATCATAATAATTTTCTAATGTAGTGGGGGTAATATTAATGAAGGCACTAAAGGTAGTAGATACAAAGCTCCTATCCGCACCAGTATCAAACAAAATTGTAGCATAACGGTTGTTGAGAAGAAACGTACCCGTGATGACGTTAGAATCTGAGCTAGCGTCTCTTCCTCCCAAAGCATAAGCTCTTCCTTGAGTTGTGCCATTCCCGTTTCCATTCCCACGGTTCTTCAATTTTGGGCAATTCTTCTTTATGTATCTGGTGTTACCACATTCATAGCATGCCCCTGCCTTTTGATTCTTGTTGTTGTTGTTGTTGGTGGTGGTGGTGGTATTGACCCGATAATCATTGGTAGTATGACCATAACTTTTGCAGTTTCCACACTTGGGTGCACATTGCCCGGTGTGGTGGTAATTACACTTGATGCATAGAGGTAGGTTTCCAGTATAAGCCTTCTTCTCACCAGAGCCAGCGGTGTACGCCCTAGCTACATTTTGCTTCTTGTGGGGTTGTTGTTGCTGATTGATTCTTGATGAATCGTCGGCATTCCTCTTATTTTCATTCTGCCTTTCGACATAAGTGCGGAGTTTCTGATCCATCAAGTCGTTGGCCAACTCGATAGCATCATCAAGAGTTTTGGGTCTTGCAGACATGACATTCCCATGAATGTTATCAGGAAGTCCACTGATGTACTTGTCAACCTTTTCGGTCTCATCAGCAAGAAATTTGGTGCACATCAAGGCTAGTTCTTGGAAACGCTGAGTATAAGCTGCAACATCGTTTCCCCTGATCTTAAGATTCCACAGCTCAATTTCAAGTTTCTTGATTTCACCTTTTGGACAATATTTATCCGTCAACTTCTTCTTGAGAGTCCCTTAAGTCATAGCATAGGTAGCGTCATGACCTAAGGTTCTCACATGACCATTCCACTAGGTTAGTGTAGCACCTAGCAGAGTGTAGGTAGCAAACTTTACTTGATTTTCAACGGCACAACCGCTAATGTGGAATACTGACTCCATTTTTTTAAGCCATTGAGACAAGCCCACAACGCCTTTAGTTCTCTTGAAGTTCAAGGGTTGGCATTTCATGAAATCGGTGTAGGAACAAATACATGCAGGTTGTACAGGCCTTCTGAGTCCTCCACCCGAACTTTAGATTTCATCATCCTGAGTATGGGTAGAGTTTCTTTGGATTGCCCGATCGATCATAGCTTGAATGGATTTTGGAGTCATGGCGTCGTTTGCTCTTTGTCTTGTTACAAGCATGATTCTACTAATCACAAGAATACAATGTACGTGAGATATAATCACAATGTCGATTCAAATAGGTATGATAACAATAACTATAACACAACATAATAGAGAATGAATAAATAACAAATGATGTCAATCATAACATAAAACATTAATATTTCATAACATAATGTCGAATCATACATGATTTGTTTGGATACAAAATGACCACTAATGATCTTAGTACAGAAAATGAAAATACGTCCTAGAGTCTATTAGCTGGGAATTACCCATTGGTATGTGCTTAAATACATATACCTTTTTCTCAATAAACCGAGCTTAAATGACCAAAAACAAACTTTAAATGCCAAATATATGCTTGTTTTATGTATTTACTGTGCAAGTAACGGATATTCACAAAAAGACAAAAACCAGACAAAACCGAGCATGAGAATGAAAAGAGCGTGGAAAACCAAAGCCGAAGACGTATGCATCTTAGTGGGCCAACCCAACCCAAGTTAATAGGCCAAGTCAGTCCATTAAGCTTTTAAAACTAGCCTATGTATTATAAAAAGGCCAAAAACCCAAAATTAACAAAATAAAGGCCAAATGGGCCAAAAGCTCACCAAGCCCACTTAACCATAACCCAGTTAAGTATGTTACTCCGTTAGTCCTTAAACTGTTACATCGTTGGTCCTTTTTCCTTTACACCGTTAGTCCCTAAACCTAACAATCGTTAACCCTTTATCCCCCAGAATTTGAAATATATTAAATAAGTCCTGAAAATGGCGAGAAGGCCAAAACCAAGCCCAAACCACCTTTTCCAAGGCTGCGACTTATCCACAACTCACTCCTACACAATCTCTAACACCTCAGTGCCACGTTGGCACTCTCAAATTGAATGAAAACGCGTCAAGGAATTGGGGGAAAGTCAAATGATGTTTTAATGTTAATTGGTTGCTTTCCATAAGCAAATATGGCATGATTTGGATAGATTGAAGACTTTGGCAGTTTCACCTCACCACATAGCCCTATAAATAAAAGAAGAATTTCAAGCAAAGAGGCATCTTTCTTTTTCTTTTCTTTTCCATGACATTATACTTTACTGCTTATTGAACTCTGTTTCAAGCTTATTACTAGAGAAATTTTCCTTTCCAAGCATTGTACTCCAAGTTTATTCAATAAAAAGGTCAAGTTCTGGTTTATGTGTCATTACTGTTCCATGATTATCTTTTGGATGATAAGCCAATTAGGGATGGGCTTATGGTACTTACCAGCATAAGCTAATAAGCTCTTAAGAAGCTCTTAAATTCTTGTTTAAAGCAAGAATCAAGGTGTGTTCTGTTCTTTTATTCAAAATAGGCTTATTTGGTCATTTTCTGCTTTTGCTTATTAAAGTGCTTATTTACTGCTTATTTAGTCCTTATGTTGCTTATTTGATTTAGTTTTATGCTTCTTATAATCTGTTTTTCAATAATTCCTATGTTTTCATAAAGCTGTCAAAAAAAGCCAAGAATAGCTTATTGTGTTTGCTTATTATTGAGTGCTTATCAGTGGTTGAATTTTGCTTATTAGTAATTAGTATAGTTAGTTAAACATCTGTTTTCATAAATCTAAGGTTAAAACATTCTTGATCAAGCTTAAAATAGCAAGTCTGAGTTTAAAGGGGTGTTTGGCTTAACATAATTAACCATAGGTTAATACTGCTAAGGCCTTTGTGGGTTTTCAAAATCCAAATTGGATTAGTTTTAAATTAGTATTTAATATAGATTTTCCAAGTTGGAGATTAGAAGTGTTAAGTTTTAAAGTTTTCTTAATCAATCTTCAAAACTGTGAGTATGTTAAGCATTTAAATTGTCTTGGATTTGAATTTTGCTTCAAGGTTTTGAAGTTGTGTTTTAGTCTTAAAACACACTCAAACTCACCTTTAGAGTCTGGTCTTAAAGCATCAAGCACCATTTCATTGAGTTTTAAAGTTTTGGAAAAACTTGTCATGTATGCTTGTTTCACAGTTCCAAAAGCTACTTTTGGATCACTTTTTTACCTTAGCAATAATTTGTTTTAGAGTTTAATCTTCTAGATATGAGCTTATTGGAGTCCTAAGCTTATCTGTTTGAGCTTATTGGAGCCTTAAGTGTTCTAACCTAGATTATTTTTAAGTTTGCAAATAGCCTTTTAGAGTTTTAAAAAACCTACTTATTAGCTTTTCTTGTAGTTCAGCTTAATGTTATTGCTTATTTTCTGTTTAGGAGTGCTTATTAAGGAAGTTTTTATGGTCTATAATCTTATTTGATCTAAGGTATAGCTTATAAAAGCCTTTAGTAAAAATTTGTTAAGCAAATAAAAGCTTTAAAGCTTTTAAGTCATTATGTGACTTTTAAGCAGCTTATTTCTGGCTTAATTTTGCTTTTCATAAAAAGTGTCTTTTCAAAAAAGTCTTATTTTAGCTTATTAGTTAAGTGTTGAAAAAAGAAAATAAAAATAAAACATAGGCAAAATAGGGAGGCCCAAGGCTCGAACCCTGGACCTCAACCTTAACCACCCACGTTTGAATACCACATCCATCTACCACTAGCGCACTTGGGACTTTACGTTAATCACCTTGCTAACATTCATTTTTTAAGGGTTTTATGGAGCTTAAGCAAACAAAATTTTTTAATGCTTATTACAGCTTAATGAGTAAGCTGTTTGGACAATTATTTTTCAGGTTTAATATAGTCTTAAGAACTTTTCCCTGAATTTTTTAGATTTTTTCTACATTCAGTTTTGTATTTTTAATATATAAATTTTTAGATTAAAAGTGTTTTAATTATCATAATTAATTAAAAGTAAAAAGTATTAATTCTTTTGTTTCTAAATTTTCCTTTTATCTATTTTGGACTATGTTAAAAATTAAATTTGGGCCATTTCTAGGGTTAAAATTTGAAGTTTTAGGTTTTTAGGTTGCGTTTCTAGAACCCCGTTAACATTTTTTGTGTTTAATTCGTATTTGCTTCAATTGTTGCTTGTTTTTATTTGTTATTTGCTTTATATTTGTAGACATTAGAACCCAAATCAAAAATCTTAATCTATTCAAAATCCCGATCACAAACTTCAACAAAAAGTTCAATTCACGCCTCGTTGGAACTTTGCTCTTTGTCTTGTTACAAGCATGATTCTACTAATCACAAGAATACAATGTACGTGAGATATAATCACAATGTCGATACAAATAGATATGATAATAATAACTGCACCATAACATGATGGGGAATGAATAAAATAAGATCAACCATAACATAATACATCAACATTCCATAACATAATGTCGAATCATACATGATTTGTTTGGATACAAAATGACCACTAATGATCTAGTACAGAAAATAAAAATACATCCTAGAGTCTATTAGCTGGGAGTTACCCATAAAGCATAATAGACTACACAAGATAGCTAGAAATGAAAAGTACAACTAACAGCTACTACCAACGTCCTCCACCATATCAATTTGAGCTCTAGCCTCTAGCACCTGGGTACGTATCATCTGTCTGACTACACGATCCTCAGCGCTCTGGCGCTGCCACTCCATACGACTCATGTGAGTCTCCAGTGTCTCAAGTCGTGCCAATAATGCCCTGTTCCGAGCCTCGCAACTAAGGTAAGCATGGCGTACCTCATGCAACTCTGTCTCGTAAGCAGTCCTCTGGCCTCTCACTACATCAATCTCGAGTCTAATGTCTCTGCAGTCAGTCTGAGCGTCATGAAGCTGTGTGTAGAAATCCTCACTCTCGTTCCTGCAAACTTGTGCTTGGTAGATGACCCTCAAGTTGACTTCCTCTATTGTCACAAATCTCTGTGAAGTGAAATTTTTGGCAGAGTTTCATTTCCTTGGAATATAACAAATCGCTATGGAATGCGTAACATGTATTACATAAATCGCTATATGATGAAATGTCACAAATCTCTACGCACAAATCTCTATTGTCACAAATCTCTACCAAATAAGTTATAAAAACCGCTATGAAGACAGTTTCACAAACCGCTACGAAGAATGCACAAATCTCTACGAAGCTAGTACACAAACCGCTAGATGCACAAATCGCAAATCTTCATACATAAATCGCTACCTTTAAACACAAATCGCTATTCTTCAAACTTTCTGGAAAATAACTTTCTAAATCTCTTAAAAACACACTTTTGAATGTTTTTTTATCCAAACCTTTTGTACTTCTAACTAAAACTAGGCTAGATTCGTCATAAAAACATAAACTTTAAGTTTTTTAACAACAAAAATTTTGAGTCTTCAAAAAAACGTATGAACTAACCTTATAACTTTAAAAAAACTCAAATTTTGATCTAAAAACGCACACAAACGAATCATAAAACACTCCTAGGCTCTTGATACCATATATTAGGCTATCATTTCATCACCAAAACACACGAAAATAGGAAAAATCTTAGAGAGAGAAAGAGGTTTTAGAGAGAGAAATAAAAGTGCTCCTCGATGGGATTCTCCTCGAGATCCTCATCCTCGGGGTCCTCATCGCCAGTCACCGGCTCATCAGGATAATCAATACAATCCGTATCAGTATCATCCTCCATCGAATCCGAGTCAGCAATGTATCCAGGTGACTAAGCAGTCGGTGAAGCGTCATTATCATAAGGCTGATCCTCGGCCTGAATGTCATCATCGAATGGTACGTGGTACTCTGGGTGCTCTGGCTCCAGAACATAGACTGATACATGCTCATCCAACTCCATGGGGTCAGGTACATAGGCGGGTGACAGTGGGTGTGCCTGCCATTGTTGGGCAACCTCCTCGTACGGGTCCATCTCCGGAATCTCACCGGCATTCACGAGTGGAATACCCCATGATGATGGTCCGTTTGAATCGGAAGATACGGACGTATAGGTAACAGCGGACGATGCGTTGTCTGAAGACATGGAAAATCTGTAACCATAATATAAACTTGTATAAGTATATCATATAAGACCATCGGTGATATACGTGATGTAGTATAAAGCATTATATAACTTATGTAAGCACAAATTTAGTAAAAACAAAACTAATGCTAAAATGATGTATGACATGTAAGATGGTTTACTCTGTATGTGCCTTAATTACACATACCATTTTCCATTTAAAACGAACTTAAAAGAATAAAAACATACCAAAAATACATTGTATTTGTATGTTTGCATTTGTATTGTGCAGGAAACGGATATTCAAGAAAAGGAACAAAAAGAAAGCTAAAAACAAACAAATCCAAGCACGAAATGGAAAGGACAAAGTCAAAAGTCAAGCCAAGTGAAGAAAATACAACTTGAGGGGCTAAAACTGCCAAGCCTAAAGTTGTATTACACAAAATAAAAAGACAAGGGTCAAAATTGCAAAGAAGGCAAAGATTGCATTCAAGTTATACAACTTGAGGGGACCAAAGCTGCCTACTTCCCCAAAAGCCCTCTTTCCCGCCTCATCAAACCCAGTTACAACTTGTATGCCGCCCCATACCTCTTCCCTGCAAAACCACTTCTCTCCCTAGCCAAAATCATTTCATCCACCCTACTAACCCCCCCCAGTTGTATAAATGCCATGTTGGCAATCCCTCTCCAGGCCCAAACGCCTTTCGATGGCTGAGATTGTCTCCAAAGAAGCTCAAAAGAAATCAAAGGCTGAGATTTGCTTTAGATTCACCTCACACAACAAGCACACTTCGTTTTTGCTCTCCAAAAGAAGCACAAGCTGCAAGTCCAAGACTTCGGCTATATATAGAGCTTTTTTGTAAGCCTTTGAGGCATCTAGTATCTAGTTTTTTAGTTTTTAGTAACTAATTAGTTTTTAATCTTAGCTTAAATTCCAAAGTCATTTAGAGCTTTTTACTTTCAGCTTTGTAACACTTTCAAGATTAATGCAAGTTTGAAGTTTTTAAGTCAATTTACAATACCAGTGTTAAGTTTCTTAATCATATTGTTTTGTGTTCAAAAAGCTCTCACCACAGCTTACTTAAAAGCTGTTTTCATTAAGTAAAAATTAAAAAAGTTAAGTAGTTAAGAGAAAATCACAAATATCACTCTCAAATATACCACAGCTTATGTTATGGATGATAAGCCAGTTCTGGATGGGCTTATGGACTCTCACTAGCTTGTTTTATACAAGCTAGAGCTTGTAGATTCATTGATTCACCCTGTTTTGAGCAAGGGTGTTGTAAGTTTTTCTTTTTCTTATTGTTTTTTTTATTTTCTGCAGAACTGTTTGAGTGCTTATTTTGCTTATTTGCTGTTTGAAAAGTAGTTTGTATCACTCTCTTAGTTGGTACTGATAGTTCACTTGTTAAAACTGTTAGTTTGGAGTTAATACTGCTTGTTCACTTTTGGAACAGCACTAACTTAAAGCTACCAGTACTAACTCCAAGTTAGTACTGTTAGTTCATTTTCTTGGTTTTCAAAGGTAGCAGTACTAACCAACACTAGCAGTACTAACTCCAAGTTAGTACTGTTAGTACTGGTAGTTCATTTTAGCTTATCAGCTTATTATTTCTGCTTATTTAAGATTTCCTTAGCTTTTTAGAGTAGATTAAACCATTTTCCTTTACTGTTTTTAGGAGTAAGCTTATTTAAGCTTATTTTCCTTTTCAAAGTATTTTCAATAATGTATCAGTTTGTAGCTTTTTAGCTTATTTGTCATTTTAGTTTATTCTAGTTGCTTATTCCTATTACTAAGTGCTTATTAAGGTTAGGTGAACTTCTGTTTTAGCTTGTTTGCTTATTTATTGTTTCTTTGTGTTTTGTTAGCCTAGCAGTACTAACCTTAAGCTAACAGTACTAACTTAAAGCTAGCAGTACTAACTCCAAGTTAGTACTGGTAGTTAATACTGTTAGTACTGTTGTTAGTACTGTTGTGTTTATCTTGTTTAATTTAGCTTAATTGCTTTTTGTATTTGCTTATTTAGAGTTAGTTTAGCTTATTTAATTTGTCTTAAGTTTATTTGAGCTTATTTGTGCCTTAGTGTAAAAGTTTTAAGTGTTTTTGCCATTCCTAGCTTTTATTCTTGTCCTAGCTTATTTTCTTTGCTTATTTTTATATGCATTTGCCTATTCAGTGTTAGTGCCCAATCATAATCGTATCCTTGTCATATTCAAACACCAATCGTAAATCGTCTTGCGATTTTCCATTTCAGCCTCGTTGGGACATAACGACCCGGGAACACTCTATACTGCTTCCGGTTATCTTGCTCTCGCGTGATTTCGTCCCTTGGTGTATTTATATCATATATAGATAGGTTTTAAGGGGTGAGTTTGCGCGGGTCAAATTTTGGCGCCGTTGCCGGGGAAAAGGCCAAAAACAAGCAATTCCAAGCACGGAGTAGAAAAGGGCAAAGTCAAAAGTCAAACAAAGCAAGAAAAGCCAACTTGAGGGGCCAAAACTGCCAAAACCTCAAGTTGTATTGCAAAAGAGAAAGACAAGGGTTAAAATTGCAAAGAAGGTAGAGATTGCATTTAAGTTATACAACTTGAGGGGACCAAAGCTGCCTACTTCCCTAAAAGCCTTCTTTCCCGCCCAACAAACCCAGTTACAACTGGTATGTCGTCCCATACTTTCTTCCCTGCAAAACCACTTCTCTCCCTAGCCAAAATCATTTCATCTACCCTACTAACCCCCCCCCAGCTGTATAAAGTCCATGTTGACAATCCCTAACATTTCCCAAAGCATTTTTTATGGCTGTGATTGTCTCCAAAGAAGCTCAAAAGAAATCAAAGGCTGGGATTTGTTTTAGTCTCTCCTCACACAACAAGCACACTTGTTTCTATCTCTACAAAGAAGCACAAGCTGCAAGTTGAAGACTTCGGCTATAAATAAGAGTCTTTTGTAAGCCTTTGAGGCATCTAGTTTTTAGTTTTTAATATAACTTAGCTTATTTTCAGTTATTTACAGCTTTTACTTTCAGCTTGTAAACCACTTTTCAAGTTTTTATATGCATGTTTGAGTTTTTAAAGTCACTTTATGATTCTAAGTGTTAAGTTTTCTTAATTGAGTTGTTTGTGTTCAAAAGCTCTCAATACAGCGTGTTTACAAACTGTTTTAACTTAATGTGAACTTAAAAAGTTAAGTGTTAAGAGAATTATTCACACCATCACTCTCAAATATACCTTCGTTATGTTATGGATGATAAGCCTAGTTCTGGATGGGCTTATGGACTCTCACTAGCTTGTTTTATACAAGGTAGGCTTGTTTAGATTCATTGATTCACCCTGTTTTGAGCAACAAGGGGGGGGTGGGGGGGGGGGGGGGGGGGGGGGGGGGGGGGGGGGGGGGGGGGGGGGGGGGGTGGGGGGGGGTTGGGGGGAGGGGGGGGGGGGGGGGGGGGGGGGGGGGGGGGGGGGGGGGGAGGGGGGGTGGGGGGGGGGGGGGGGGGGGGGGGGGGGGGGGGGGGGGGGGGGGGGGGGGGGGGGGGGGGGGGGGGGGGGGGGGGGGGGGGGGGGGGGGGGGGGGGGGGGGGGGGGGGGTGGGGGGGTGGGGGGGGGGGGGGGGGGGGGGGGAGGGTGGGGGGGGGGGGGGGGGGGGGGGGGGGGGGGGGGGGGGGGGGGGGGGGGGGGGGGGGGGGGGGGGGGGGGGGGGGGGGGGGGGGGGGGGGGGGGGGGGGGGGGGGGGGGGGGGGGGGGGGGGGGGGGGGGGGGGGGGGGGGGGGGGGGGGGGGGGGGGGGGGGTGGGTGTGGGGGGGGGGGGGGGGGGGGGGGGGGGGGGGGGGGGGGGGGGGGGGGG
This sequence comes from Tanacetum coccineum, assembly GCA_026074375.1. NCBI lineage: Eukaryota > Viridiplantae > Streptophyta > Magnoliopsida > Asterales > Asteraceae > Tanacetum > Tanacetum coccineum. The sequence continues at coordinate 10,684 of BQNB010010928.1, forward strand.
GGGGGGGGGGGGGGGGGGGGGGGGGGGGGGGGGGGGGGGGGGGGGGGGGGGGTGGGGGGGGGTGGGGGGGGTGGGGTTTACTTCATAACATTGCGTGAGGACACGGCAATACCTTAGTATGGGGGATTTTGATATGTGTTTAATTACACATACCATTTTCCACTATAAACGGACTTAAATGACTAAAAACATACCAAAAATACATTGTATTTGTATGTTTGCATTTGTATTGTGCAGGAAACGGATATTCAAGAAAAGGAGCAAAAAGAAAGCCAAAGACAAACAAATCCAAGCACGGAGTGGAAAGGGCAAAGTCAAAAGTCATCAAAATGAAGAAAATACAACTTGAGGGGCTAAAACTGCCAAGTCTAAAGTTGTATTACAAAGTTATAAGAAAGGAGGGATCAAAGTTGCAAACCGGGTAGAGATTACATTTAAGTTATACAACTTGAGGGGACCAAAGCTGCCTACTTCCCTAAAAGCCTTCTTTCCCGCCCAACAAACCCAGTTACAACTGGTATGTCGTCCCATACTTTCTTCCCTGCAAAACCACTTCTCTCCCTAGCCAAAATCATTTCATCCACCCTACTAACCCATCCCAGTTGTATAAAAGCCATGTTGGCAATCCCTCACCTTTCCCAAGTATCTTCAATGGCTGAGATTGCTCTCCAAAGAAGCACAAATAAAATTAAAGGCTGGGATTTGCTTTAGACTTGTCTCACACAACAAGCACACTTTGTTTTTATCTCTACAAAGAAGCACAAGCTGCAAGATGAAGACTTCGGCTATAAATAAGAGCCTTTTGTAAGCCTTTGAGGCAACTAGTTTTAATTTTTAATATAACTTAGCTTATTTTTAGTTATTTACAGCTTTTGCTTTCAGCTTTGTAACATTTCCAAGTTTTAATGCAAATTTAAGTTTTTAAGTCAATTTACAATACCAGTGTTAAGTTTCTTAATCATATTGTTTTGTGTTCAAAAGCTCTCATTACAGCTTGTTTACAAACTGTTTTAACTAAGTGAACTTAAAAAGTTAAGTAGTTAAGAGAAAATCACAAATATCACTCTCAAATATACCACAGCTTATGTTATGGATGATAAGCCAGTTCTGGATGGGCTTATGGACTCTCACTAGCTTGTTTTATACAAGCTAGAGCTTGTAGATTCTTAGTTTGACCCTGTTTTGAGCAAGGGTGTTGTAAGTTTCTCTTTTTCTTATTTTTCTTATTGATTGTAGAACTGCTTATTTGTGCTTTATCAGAATGTTTAGTGCTTATTTTGCTTTGTTGTTAGTTTAAAAATAGTTTGTATCACTTTCTTACTTAGTACTGTTAGTTTATTTGTTAAAACTGCTAGTTATAAGTTAACACTGCTAGGCCATTTCAGCTTATTTAAGTGCTTATTCTTGATTGAAAGTTGCTTATAAGTGTTTTAATTTATTACTTGATAATCTGTTTTTAATTAATATAAAAAGAAATATGATTCTTGAAAACTTTCAAGAGTATTTTCCACTAGCAGTACTAACCTGTAGTTAGTACTGCTAGTTCACTTTTGGAACAGCACTAACTCAACACTAGCAGTACTAACTCTAAGTTAGTACTGTTAGTTAGTGCTGTTAGTACTAGTAGTTCAACTTAGCTCATCAGCCTATTATTTCAGCTTGTTTAGAATTTCCTTAGCTTTTTAGAGTAGATTAAACCATTTTCCTTTGTTGTTTGCTTATTTAAGCTTATTTTCCTTTTTAAAGTATTTTCAATAATGTATCAGTTTGTAGCTTTTTAGCTTATTTGTCATTTTAGTTCATTCTAGTTGCTTATTCTTATTACTAAGTGCTTTTTAAGGATAGGTGAACTTCTGTTTTAGCTTGTTTGCTTATTTATTGTTTCTTTGTGTTTTGTTAGCCTAGCAGTACTAACCTTAAGCTAACAGTACTAACTTAAAGCTAGCAGTACTAACTCCAAATTAGTACTGGTAGTTAATACTGTTAGTTCTGTTGTTAATACTGTTGTGATTATCTTGTTTAATTTAGCTTAATTGCTTTTTGTATTTGCTTATTTAGAGTTAGTTTAGCTTATTTGATTTGTCTTAAGTTTATTTGAGCTTATTTGTGCCTTAGTGTAAAAGTTTTAAGTGTTTTTGCCTTTTCTAGTTTTTATTCTTGTCCTAGCTTATTTTCTTTGCATATTTTTATGTGCATTTGCTTTCAGTATTAATTTCCAATCATATTCACATCCTTGTCATATTCAAACATCAATCATCAATCGTATCTCGATTTTCCATTCAAGCCTCGTTGGGACATAACGACCCGGGAACACTCTATACTGCTTCCGGTTTCATTGCTCTCGCGGATTTGTTCCTTGATACATATTTATCTATGTTTACATTTTTCTATGTATTTATATCATATATAGATAAGTTTTAAGGAGTGAGTTTGTGCGAGTCAGCGAGCCCTGATTTGAGTTGTCCAGGGGTCATGATGAAAGGCCCGGGTCCTGAACTCATGCGTACAGGAGCCATCGACTAATGCATCTCATCGAATGTGACGTGAATTGTTTCCATTAATCGACGAGTTCTCTTGTTGTAGATTCTATATCCCTTCCTGCTAGGAGCATACCCAACAAAAATCCCAAAGTCAGCTTTGGCTTGAAATTTTCGTAGATCTTCGCTATCATTTGTAGGATAGCACAGGGCACCAAATACTCAGAGAAATGTAAGATCAGGCTTCTTATCATGTACAAGCTCATAAGGGGTTTTGTTGTGACGAGTATGAATTAGGGATCGGTTCTGGGTGTAACAAGCAGTAGCTACAGCTTCGGCCCATAGAAACATAGGCGCTTTTGAGAATATCATCATTGTACGTGCTGCTTCCACAAGTGTACGATTACGTCTTTCGACAACGCCGTTTTGTTGAGGAGTTCTAGGAACAGACTTTTGATGAAATATGCCAACACCTTCATAGTATTCAGACATCACTTGGTTGATGAATTCCGTTCCATTATCTGTGCGGATGAATCTGACTGTTTTGTTGAGACCAAGCTGTATTTGCTTAAGAAAGTTGATGACAAACTCTGGAGTTTCATCCTTTGACCTCAAAAACTTTACCCATGTGAATCTTGAATAGTCATCCATGATGACTAAGATGTATTTCTTCCCTTTAACACTCTGGACCCTCATTGGACCACACAGATCCATGTGAAGGGTATAAAGAACTTCCATATTTATATTTTCAGATTTTGGCCGGTGGGAGAACTTCTTGCTTTTTCCAAGTTGACAGGCTGAGCAAAGATGATTGACCCGCGCGAACTCACCCCTTAAATATGTGAACAAATACAAACATGTATAAATACACAACAAGGGACGAAATCACGCTCTAACAGGGTAGCTAAGGTGTAAAGTTGTAACAGAAGCAATAGGTGGGTAATTCCTAAATGATTGTCTCTATTAATTGGTTATTATAGGGTATCATTACTCTTAAGATGAGAGTAAACAAAGTGTTTATACGGGGATTTAACTAACAGAGGTAGTTAGTTAATAAACAACCAAGTATAGCTTTTTAGTGTAATCTTAAAAATTTAACCATTTAAATAATTTACTCTATCTAAAATCCATAGTAGTCTTATAGTGGGTATCGAAATAGATATACTAAGCCAAGTTCAAAAGTCTAACAACATCACCGGCACACTCATATTTTTGTGGAATTTGGGTAAACATTTGGAAACGGATAAGGTTAAATCTTCATAATATCTAATAAGGGTTATTGTGTGCGGGTTATGTATCAAGTAATTTCACAAAACTAAGCTTGAAAAAATTTTAATTTGAGCATAATTTATGCATTTTAGTGTGAAAAATAGGACAATGTATAACCTTCTAAATCCCCCATCCCTCCACTAAGCTGCAGTAATACAACGGCCTCGTTGAAAATGATAAACACAATAAAAATGGGAATTAAAAAAAATTAGAATGAGAAACTCCCCTGATATTTTGCTTGGTAGATACTCCAAGTTGAGTTTATGAGCAATATTGTGTGTTGAACAGCCGTCTTGAAGTTTTAAGACTCCAACACTTCCAGATTTCTAGATTGTAGATACTTCACCAACATTGTCGATTTCTTTTTCATAAGTCGAGGTCAGTGATAAAATATAGTAAAAACATTAAAATCCATCTAGGGAAATCTAACGGTTAAATTAACATAAGCTAAATAAACTATACAGGGAAACCAATACGCCGTATCTATAAACTGGTATACGCCGTATCAAGAAACCTATAAAAAGTATCTAAATACGGGTCAGTCTGTTGAATACGCCGTATCATGTGCATAAATACGTCGTATTGACAGAACTGACAATAAAGTTTTAAGTGCATAAAAATAAAGGACTGATAACGTCCAGACATACAAAAAACGCCGATTGGTATGGGGCGGATACGCCGTATTGAAGTTTGGGAAGACAGACTCGATAAAAATAAATAACAATTCGGGCTGTCTCCTGGGAAGCACTTTTGTTTCAGCTAGTCTTTAAGTTAGACTTTTTTCCTTCAGCTTCTTTACTCCATCTTATGCACGCTAATGTGCCCGCGTGTGAGCCATTCATCCATCCCCGTATCTCGGACATATTCGGGTCCTAAGTTCAAGACTCTTTTGTAGAACCCCTTAAGCTTTTGATATGAGTGTGAGATTTCATTCATCTTATCCTCTTCACTTACCTTCAGTAATGGTGGGATCTTGTTGCATTTTTCATTAGTGTTGTGTTTAAACCTCGGATGTGACCGCGCCATTTAGTAAGTAACCTTTTCATTACCATTGTAAATGGTAATAATTCCTTCAAACCGTTTTGCATTAACTCCAACCCATAACCATTACACGTCAACATAGTTGCGGATGCCTAGTCACGATTACGGCATAACCCTTCTATTTGATTACGTCGTTAAGTCCATTTTGCCTATATTTTGGAATGTCTACATCAGCATGGTTACATCGTAACCAAACGAATCAGTTACGCCGTAACCAATCAGAAGCCTATAAATAGAGGTCAAATTCAGCCTTATTACTCATCCATTCTTCCTCCCATCTGAGGGGACGACTGGAACATCACCCCATGTCGTTTTCAGCATTCTCCAGCCATTTTAGAAGGATGACTCCGGTCCCGATCATCATCATAATACTAGTTTGGTTCGATTATCATGTTTTTATTACTTTCATTAATTGACAGTGATATTGATTGTATGAATACAATTTTCGGCTAAGCTTTTCTTATTAATTATCATTATGATTCATTTATGTCTTGTTAATTCTTGGTATCTATATGGTTATAATACTTTGATCGTAAGAATGCCAAATATGATGCTCACTTACCATGACCGGTGGGAAAAAATTCCGGTTACTATGACCAGTGTGGCCGGGATTCCGCGAGATAAGTGAGGATTAGATGACCATTCGATCCTTGTTTTCCCAACTAATAAAATAAGTCGAATCATAAAGTTAATTAAGAAGCAAATAGGATAACACTTTCTTTCCTTCGCTCGTACTCAGTTCTTTTCAATTAAGTTTTCATATTCTCAAATTCAACTGTGACAATTGTAATCGCTTTCTAGTTTATTAGTAAATTGCTTTAAGTTAAAATACCATCACATAGCTCTTTGGGTCGACCCCGAACTTATCCCAAGTATACTACACGCGACCGGGTATACTGCTCGTTAGTGTATATATAGATCTTAGGTGGTTCGCAGTTTATAAATTTAAAACCTAATCTATTTAAAAGAAAATACGCATCACATAATGTGTGTCATGATACTTACTGGGATAGTACAACTAGTATCAGAGCACATCGGATGATCTAAGGGTGTTTTGTGTGTGTTAAAGGATCGAAAAAAGCTTCAAAAATTAGACGAGTTAGTATTCGGTTTTAATATGTCACAAATATCTTGAAACCAAATTTTTTGTGTTTAAAAACCTTAAAGTTTGCATTTTAAAGTTTATGTGATATATAAGCTAGTTTTGCAAAAGAAACGGATTAAAAATGATCTAAAGTGTGTTTTTAATTGATTTTTTGTGTTTGAAAAAACTATGTTTTTGGCGAGTTCTTGCTGGGCGAGTTGGTTTAGGCGAGTTGCTAAACCCTCTTTTGGCGAGTTGATTACGAGAGTTACTAGGCGATTTTGGTTTAAGCGAGTTATCATGCGAGTTTCCAGGCGTGTTGGTTGTAAAATTCAGGCGAGTTAAGGACCCAATTTTAGGCGATTTATACCTAGTTTAGGCGACTTAATCCCTTATTTTGGCGAGTTAAATTTTGCTTAATCTTGACCATTTTGCTTAAAACACTCAATCACTTAATCAACCATTTAAAACCACACAACACTTCTGAATCATTAACAAGATCCACAAATCATTTCACATAATCATCAACTCATCATGTCTACACTAACTCAAGATGTCCTTGCTTTTGGTTCTGAAAAACGTCCACCTATGTTAGAGAAGGGTAGTTATGATACTTGGCAAAGTAGAATGCTAATGTTTATTAAAAGGAAAGAAAATGGCCAATTGTACTTGAATTCAATTAACCATGGTCCATATCAGTACAAAGAGATTATTGAACCAACAAACCCAGAAGCTAGAAAAGCTACAGAGAAGAGAATGCAAAGGCTGATTTAATTGCCGATGAAAGGAAACAAGTTGAATGTGATGTAAGGGCTGTTAATATAATTTTGCAAGGGTTACCGAATGACATCTATGCTCTTTTGAATCACAATAAAAGTACTCAACAATATGGGACATGGTTAAGAAACTTATGGATGGAACAGAGTTAACCAAGTAGGAAAGGGAAACGAAGTTAGCTAATGAGTTTGATAGGTTTACTTCAAAGAAGGAAGAAACAATTTAGTCGTATTATCTGAGATTTGCTAAGCTGATGAATGATATACTCATTAATGAAATCAAAATGTCTCCGCTTCAGATAAACACCAAGTTCTTAAATCATCTACAACCTGAATGGAAAAGGTTTGTGATTGGGGTTAAACAATCAAAGGATCTTCACAAAATTAGCTATGATCAATTGTTTGCCTATCTGAAACAGAATCAAGATGATGCATATGAGATTCGAGCTGAAAGAGCAGCAAGAAGTCATGATCCTCTTGCATTGGTTTCTAATACTTACAATTCAACTCCATACATCAATCCAGCACCAAAGTATAATCAACAAGTGTATATGCTCTACAACAACCTTATGCTCCACAACAACCTTTGGCGCTACAACAACCCTATGAAGCACCTACGATTCAAAGACAATCCCTTGTTACACCAATATCAAAAATTCATAACTTCCTCATCGCCTCCTATGCTTGTCTATTAAATTTGATACATTAGTATTCGATCAAATTTGACTTGGTACATGTTTTTCATTTTTATGCAATAACAAATACATTAAGCTATTTAAACATTACAACAATATTTTCTATTAGGATACGTTATGTTATCGTATTGGAATGGCTTAAGTAATTATGTTGTTTTTTGTGTGTACATGAACATGGCTGCTTTTGATTATGATTATGATTAGACACGATGGAAAAATTAATGACATTGCAAAAAGATCAGACGCTACTATGCATAGTGAAGCACAAGATGAGTTGATGCATAAGTTGAAGGTAGCTGAAGGAGAAAAGAAGTATGGAATGAAAATACCGGATGTGATGCTTAATGAAGATACCATGAAATGGTGGAGTACATAAGGTATTTGACTAAGCTTAACGAGATAGACGTTCCAATGGCTCAACCACAACCGGTTGAGCCTACCTAAGGAATGAATAAGGATTCTAGCGCCTCGGTGGTTAGGACTAAAATTAAAGGTGTGTTGAAGAAGAGAAGGTCAGTAAAAGGTTCTGGAAGTATGAGTGATGTGTCGTTGTGTGGTTGTAAATTATGATTCAAGTTTTAAATTTATATTTTTCCGACTTAACCAAAAATAACACTTTAACGGGCAGTGTACCCGGTCGGTGGAAGTTTCGTGGTAAGTAGGGTGTCGATCACTAAGAGCGAGGAACACTTTCAATTTATTAATACTTTGGTTTTTCTAATCTAAGTTAGTCTAATCTATGCTAAACCTATGCTAAACCTATGTTAATCCTAAATCTAATAGAAAAGGGGGTTTTTAGTCTGAGTGACTGGTACGGGTTTGGTGGTGACTAAAACTAATTCAAGACACAAAAACACACGCAAGCAAATTAACAGAAGATAAAAGAGCGGTCTAGCCAAATATAAGAAAACTGTATTAACCATTATTAATCCAATCAGAACGTTGGTTTGTTTATTTAGTGCAATGATTACTTATCTCGAAGCGGCATATTATTCTTAAGACTTAGGCGTTACTTCTTCCTAAGACCTAGACACGTAGAATTCTGTCACAATTAAACGCATCCGCATAAAGCATCCTTATTTGCTGATTATAATCTATCTTATGGATTAAAGCAATAGTGATCTTGTTAAACCCTAGCTCATAGAGACTTTACCCACTTACTGCTTAATGGCAATTAATAGACTAGTAGTCCACTAACCAAGTCTTTACCAATTAATCGAGAACGTACACGTTGATACCAAGGTCACCTTATGGTACAACTAAGATCACAATCAAAGGGCAAAGATAGGTCGTTAATTGTGATCCTATTGGTCTATATGTATAAATCACTATATGGAGAGCTATCCCTGCATCTAGATTACTTGGTCTGTATCACTAGATCCAGTTGAATGATAAACATAAACAAGCAATTGAATGATAAATTAAGAAATCGAGATAAACAAACCAAACATTAAGATTTTCATAACAATGGCTAATACCCGAAGGTATTAGCCTTCAAACATCATAATTAATACAAAAGTAATAATTTAGCCAAGGTAATGATTTAGCCAAGGTAAACTAACCGAGTTAACGAATGATACCAAAATTGAACGATTACAAGAGTATAAGAAATTACGCATTGTCTCCTATGGAATTAATCGCGTTGCTCGACCTCTTCTGCTCTTTTTCTCCTATGAAAATCGACTTTTGTGGTTTAGGTATCGAGAATATGATTTAGCACACTCAAAACTCGTTTTTGAGTTTTCTATTTATAAGGTCTGGAGTCGGTTCGATATGGTGTATCCAAGGTGTTGGATACGGCGCATTGTGGGTTTCTTAGAGTAGAGACCACGTTTGATATCTTTTAGAATATTTTATTTCCTTATAGCTTGAATACGGCGTATTGCCTTCTTATGGATATGGCGTATTGGATCTTGTTTCCTTCGTGGTCTTTGGTGAGTGCAGGCTCAGATACGTCGTATCTTCCTTGATGGATACGGCGTATTGGTCGTCAGAACAGTAATCTTAAAAATATCTTTGTTTAAGCTCCAGAATGCATGCCTTTTAGTTATCTTTCACCAAGTACTCCATAATTACTGCAATTCTCAATTATAAACGATTAAGTAACAATTCTTTGCAATAATTATACAAAATGGGTTAATTACATGGGATAAATGATGCTATAAAATAGACGTTATTTGATGTCATCAAATATTCCCCCATTTGAATCCTACTTGTCCTCAAGTAGCCTTTAGAAGTTTATGAAAATGTATCCCTAAGGATTTTTATGTTTAAGCATTTATTTGATCTATTACAAGTACACAACCAAACACCTCACAAAATAGGAAGATGAAAACACTCAAATCACTCAACTAATCTATGTGGTAACATGTAACTAATTCGATCAATTGCTCGGCCGTGACGAGTATTCTATCATAGGCTTGGCAATGATACACATCTCCACAACTAGAGCTAAGGAGTAACAAGTTTATAAAGGTAAAATGGGTTTTTGTTATAAGGCTTAGGGTTGATTACTTCTAACTAATCTTTATCGATACCAATATTCCAGGAGGGCGACAAAGACCACACATACACACACGTAACGACGGGATAGACACATGTGACTGCTCACTCCCACCTCGAATAAGCTAAAGAGTAGGACTAGTAGAGTAATTTAGGGTATGGATCTTCTAACTTTCACCAATAGTAATAAACCAACAAGGCAGCTGAGACATGCATACATGGCCGTAACGACGGAATAGACATGCATGCTCGATCACATCCTCATTCGCGTAAAACCCATGGTTAATGATTAGGAAAGGGAATTAAATTTTTGTTAAACAAAAATTACGAAACAAATAGACTAGGTCCAAGATATAAGTTGCTAGACACTTTTTTCTGACCGTTACCATGACTAAGACAAAACTATTTACAAACGTCTTGATCATTGATCAAAAACAATAACCAAAGTTGGCGTTCCCGTAACGGTCAACTTCGCAATCATCCCATACTTTATAAACTTTTACAAGACAAGTGGCGATATCTACCACTTTATACAATACCCTACATCGTTGATTTTTAAGACGTGTCAACGAATAATTGGTCCTTCATATAATTCCTTCAGTCTTAAGCTCTTGCAATTATCTCCAAAATTTTCTTCTCTTTTTTTGCGGTTTTTCTAATTTTTTTGATTTTTTTTAACACTATGCTACGAAACTCGGTGTAATTTCACCATCTTCACGATCATAATAACTCCGGATAATTCCTTCGGTAATTCTTCATTCTTCGGACGTACCAATAATTGTGTTGGTAGTAAAAATACATGAGTTTTGACTACTTAATACATTCTCATTTGCAATGTGCAAATCTCTTCCCAACCGTACCAAAGATAAAAAATTGACACAAGACTCGGGAAATACATACTTTACACTTTAAGCAACTAGCAACTGATAAATGGACATAATCTAACAAGGTAAGCTAAGGTGTAAAGGTGTAACGAAACAAATAGTTGATGTAATTCTTAAAGGAATGGCTCTATGGGTTGTTCTAGGGGTATATTACTCTTAAGATGAGAGTAAACAAAGGGTTTATACGGGGGTTAACTAACCAGTGTAGTTAGTTAATAAAACAACATATATAGGCTTTTTGGGTGTAATCCTAAAAAAGTACCAATTTTAACAAGTTACTCTATCTAAATCCATAGTACTCATTATTGTGGCCTCGAATAGATATACCAAGCCAAGTTTTAAAGTCTACAACATCACCGGCTCACTTATACTTTTGTGGAATTTGGGTAAACATTTGGAAACGGATAAGGTTAAATCCTCACAAAATCTAACAAGGGTTATTGTGTGCGGGTTATGTATCAAGTAATTTCACAAATGTATGCTTGAAAAAAAATTAAATTTGAGCATAATTTAATCATTTTAGTGTGAAAAATAGGACAAATATCATTCTAATTCCCATCCCCCACTTGAATTATACAACGTCCTCATTGTATAGATAAAACATTAAAAACGAGAATTAGAATGAGAAACTCCCCTAATATTTTGCTTGGTAGATTCTCCAAGTTGAGTTTATGAGCAAGATTGTGTGTTGTAAATGAGTCTGGATACCAGCATGACTATAATCACACATAAGATTCTAGAAGATTGATACTTCACTAACTTCGTCGATTTCTTTTCCATCGAGGTCCTGTGCAAAATATAGGAAAAACATGCAAAATTCCTATCTCGGGTATTTACGGTTAATCTAAATAAGCTAAATAAAACTGTACAAGAGACCAATACGTCGTATCCATAAACTGGAATACTCCGTATAGAAACCTATAAAAAGTATCTAAATACGGGTCAGTCTGTTGAATACACCGTATCATGTGCATGAATACGCCGTATTGACAGAACTGACAATAATGTTTAAAGTGCATAAAAATAAAGGACTGATAACGTCCAGACATTCAATACGCCGTATGGTATGGAGCGGATACGCCGTATTGATGTCTGGGAAGACAGACTCGATAAAAATAAATAACAATCCGGGCTGTCTCCTGGGAAGTACTTTTGTTTACAGCGAAATCTTTAAGTTAGACTTTTTCCTTCCTTTATTCGGCTCTTGTTACCATCCATCCTTCGTCCATCATGCGAAAGATTTCTTGATATGCTCGGCAAGCATCTTTGCTTGTAATCGTCAAATCTTCGTATTCATCTTCTTTTATAGCTACGTACTCTTCGTCTTGTCCGAATGAATACTTGATCATCTCGAATCTTCTAATAGTGCAAACTGACAAACTCATGATCATCAAACAATTCACATCTTTCCTTATCTTCATTTTCATATTCTCTTTCTTCTTGATCATGGTCGGCAATCTCATAGCCATCCCATCTTCTCCAACCATTATTACTTGATTCATCGTCTTCATCGATTAATCCTTCCATAATAGCCTTATTTCTTAAAGCTTCTTCTTTCAGCTCGCTATCCTTCAAAGCATCGTACCATTCTAAATCTTGGTATCAGAGCGTATTTCCTACTACGTAAGCTCCTGGTAAGTTTCCTCCATTACAATATCCACTTTTATAATTAAATGGCTTACAACAATGCAAAACTGGAGCGGGTTCAGTCCATACTTTAGTGTCAGTCCATGGTTTTTCGTGTACCCATGGCACGTTTTCGTTCCATTCATAAATCCAATCATCCATGTATTCGTCATAAGTCTTGAATCCCTCAATATCTTTAGTAAGGAGATCAGGATCTATCTTGAGTAGGTAATTAAACTCTTTGAATTTTTCGCACAGCGGTGTTTCATAACCGAACAAGTTTGTTTCAATCCTAAAAATTTCACCGATTTCTCGTTCATCATCATGATTAGTTTCCTCAAGATCGGAAGTTTCCTCATTCGTTGGCTCAATTTCATCACTTCCCAACTTCCAGTAGTCCCACAAAGCTCCTTTAGTGAATATATCCATGGTTTTGTAGTATACAAACTTTGAGGCTAAGCAGTTTTCGAACTTGGGATTAGTAGGGTCCTACTTAATTATCAGGGTTTCAACTTTTCTAGTGCGAGAAGGCGGGTAATATTTTCCAAAAAATTTAGCAGTCAAATCGACCTGTTAGCCTTAATTATATTAAGTCAAACAAGAATGTTATCGGTCTTAGGAAGTCAAACTAGATCTTGTATTGTAATAGGCTAGTCAGGTTTAACGGGCTTGGATTGTAATCTAATATTGTCCGTGTTTCGGGCTCAAAGCCCAAGTTCCATTGTTACCCCATCATCCATAAGCTTAAAACCAAATTTCACCATGTTTTGCATAGGTTTAACTGATTATTTAGCTTAAGTAGTATTAAATTGAATTAATGAGCTCAATTCTAGCTTATAGACTAGAAGAGCTTAATAAGAGCTTATATGAGCTTATGGAACAGTGAACATGACAACTGAAGGTATAAAGAGTTTTAATTTGAATGCATATATTAAGTTAAAAGGAAAAGTTGATTCTAATAATATAAGTGATTACAAAGAGTAAACTGAAAGTAATTAAGCTTAAACCTATTAAAGCTAAATAAACTGAATTACACTAAAACTCTTTAAGCATAAAAAATTCCTCAACCAGATCACAACAAGCTGTTACCAAAAACAAATGTAAAGCAATTGTCAACTCTCCTTCACCCACTTATGATCAAGAACCTACTATGGTTGCTGAAGATGATGAAATGTCAAAGGATAAGGAGATTGATAAACTCATGGCTTTAATTTCTCTATCATTCAAGAAAATCTACAAACCTACCAACAACAACCTCAGAACTTCATCAAACACCAGTAGAGCAAATCAGGATAATACTCCAAGGATTAACAGAGGCACTGGGTATGATAATCAGAGGGTAGTTAATGTTGTTGGGGCTAGGGAGAATGTAGGTACACCGGTGGTGCAGCAGTCTGGGATTCAGTGTTATAATTGCAAGGAATATGGGCATGTAGCAAGGGAATGTCAGAAACCGAAACGGGCAAAGGATGCAGCTTATCACAAGGAGAAGATGCTATTGTGTAAGCAAGAGGAAGCTGGATTTTAGTTGAATGCAGAGCAAGCTGACTGGAGGGATGACACTGATGATGAACCTGAAGATCAGGAATTGGAAGCACATTATATGTACATGGCACAGATTCAAGAGGTTACTCCAGATGCTGCTGACAATTCTGGACCCATCTTTGATGCTGAGCCATTGCAAAAGGTACAAAATAATGATGATAACTATAATGTGTTTGCCATTGAAAATGAACATCCTGAGCAACCTGAATCTGTTAATGACACATATCTGGAGGAACAAGGTGACACTAACATCACTATTGATTCATTGGATATGTGTAATAATGGAGAAACGGTTGACCAGGATGATGATGATCTTGCTAAAGAACGTGATTTGCTTGCTTCTTTAATTGAGAAACTAAAATGTGAAATTGATGACAGCAAAAACCGTAATAAATTTTTGGAAACATCAAACAAGGCTTTAGTTGATAAATTGAAAGGTGAAATTGAGGATTTCAAAACCAAAAATAAAAGTTTAGAATCATCAAATAACCATTTCAAAGAAGCAAACAATGAACTGTCAAAGACTAATCAGTTGATGTTCAAAGACCTTAAGAAGTTCCAAGCTGAACTTGATAAGTATCATGATGTGAATTATGCGTCAAAGGTGGCAATCGATTGTGCAAAAGCTAAAGGGGATTTAATGTCATACAAAATAGAATCTGAAAAGTCATCTAATGAATATATTTGAAAGATAAATGATTTAAATCCAACGATTTCGGATATGAAAAAGGAGCTTTTTGCACATCAAGAAACCATCTCCATAATGTCACAAGAAAAAGAGGCTCAGATTAAGTTTTACAAAACTCGTAAAGACAAAGAAATTGATAAGGTCATTGCTTTAGAAAACAAAGTCAAGGTTTTGGATGATATTGTATATAAAACCGGTCAATCAGTTCAAACAATGAATATGCTTAATCGTAATTGTAAAATGAGTTTTGCTAAACCTGAGTTCCGCGAGAAAGCTCAAAGAGCGAATCCTCATCTGTATGATATAGGTTGCTATAATGATAATGTTGCTTTAATGTTATCCCCTGAATCTGACGAAACGATTCGTCTTGCCAATGAAAGTTGATCAAAATTAAGCGATTTTATCAGACCTTTTGATTATGACAGTTGAATAATCTTTATGATTTGTTCGTTCCACAACGTGAAAAGTCGCATGAACAACGATATTTTTCAGAAAGGTCAAAAATAAGTCATAGACGTGCTAAGAATGAAAATTCAAAAGAGTCTTTTAATATACACACAACTTTGTTAGAAAAACGGATGGATGAATCCATTACGTGGGATGAAAAATGTAAAAGCTCTAAAGAACTCTTCAAAATTAAAAGTAGTGTTGACACGATTTTTGATAGAGTGGAACGTTGCAAACAAACAATCGCTAAAAGAACATATTTTGGTAACATAGATCCATTTTGCCTCAAATGGCATCAGATCATGTCAGTTCTGACTCCGTTCCACAATGTCTGACAATAGCACTTAAACATGCCAATTTAAGTCCCGATCCCTAAAGTCAAGAAAATGTTCCTCATTCAGCTGAGACAGTAACAATGTCAAATGAGCTGGATTTGCTATTTAGTCTGATGTTCGATGAATTACTCAATGGAACTACTCCAGTTGTGTCAAAGTCTTCCGTTGTAACTGCTACTGATGCACCTAATCAACATCATCAACAAAACACAACTTTATCTACTTCAACAACCGTTTTTGCAGATATTCCTTCATTGAACATTCAAACAACGCCTGAAACTACAAATCAAGAACCAACTCAAGCACCAACTATCACTGCTATTGAGAACATTAATCAAGCATAAACTGATAAAGAAAATGCACAAGTTAAAGAAGAAGAATTTATCAACATCTTAAGTACACCAGTAAAAGAACAAGGGTCTCGTTATGTTGACTCGTCAAACATGCATACATTCTATCAACGACATCCCACTAAACATCGTTGGACAAAAGATCATCCGTTAGAACAAGTCATTGGAAATCCTTCTCAATCAATTAGAACAAGACATCAGCTAGAAACACATGGCGAGATGTGTATGTTCGCACTCACCGTGGGTCGAACTGAACCGAAGAATATCAAAGAAGCCATGGCTGATTCCGCATGAATTGAAGCGATGCAAATTTAAATTCACCAGTTTGAACGACTAGATATATGGGAATTAGTCGACAGACCAATTGCAAAAATTTCATTAAATGAGAAGTGGCTCTAGAAAAAATAAACTGATGAAGAGATACTGTACCGGCTAACACAGACTATCTTTAGCTAAGGGATATGGCCAGCAGGAAGGCGTTGATTTTGAAGAGTCATTTGCACCAGTCGCTCGATTGGAAGCTTTCTGGTTATTTGTTGCGTATGCTGCACACAAATCATTTCCAGTATACCAGATGGGCGTCAAGACATCATTTTTAATGGTACTCTGAAGGAAGAAGTGTACGTCAATCAGACAGACGGATTCGTAGACCCACATCATCCTGACAAAGTCTATCGTCTAAAGAAGGCTTTATATGGACTCAAACAAGATCCAAGGGTGTGGTATGATGAACTCTACAACTTCCTGGTATCCAAATGGTTCTCTAAAGGTTCTATTCATCCAACTTTGTTCATTACTAAAAAAGGGGAAGACATATTGCTTGTGTAATTTTACGTTGATGACATTATTTTTTGGTTCTACGAACCCAAAACTTTCCAAAAAGTTTGAAAAACTAATGCACAACAAGTTAGAAAAGTCCTATGATAGGATAGCAGAAAATGCTTTTTAGGATTCAGATCCACAATCCCCATGTGTATCTTATAAACCAAGCTAAGTATGCTCAAGGGATACTTAAAAAGCATGGTATGACCTCATGTGATAGCGTTGGTACTCTAATGGCCACTAAACCCCTAGATGCTGACTTGAGTAGAACTCCCATTGACCAAATGAAATATCATAGCATGGTCGGAGCACGCATGTACTTAACAGCAAGTAGAACGGATATTGTACATGAAATATGTTATTGTGCTCGTTATCAAGTGAGACCAACTGAAAAGTACCTCAAGGAGGTTAAACGGATCTTTCGATACCTTAAGAATACCATTAACATGGGACTCTGGTATCCGAAGGACACCGTTTTCGAACTAACTTCTTTTTTAGATTCGAATCACGCGGGCTGTCTCGATACACGTAAAAGCACATATGGTGGAATACAATTTCTAAGCGGTGATAAGCTAGTCAGCTGGTCGTCCAAGAAGCAGGACTGCACTTCAATGTCTTCAGCAGAAGCCGAGTATGTGTCTTTATATACGTGCTGCGCTCAAGTTCTATGGTTGAGAACTCAGCTCATAGATTATGGCTTTCACTTTAACAAAATACCTATGTATTGTGATTCAAAGGCAGCCATAGCCATCTCGTGCAATCCAATCCAGCATTCTCGTACCAAACATATCGATGTCAGATATCACTTCATAAAGGAACAGGTTGAAAAGGATATTGTTGAATTATTCTTTATCGAAACTGAATACTAGTTAGCTGACCTGTTTACTAAAGCCTTACCCGAAGATAGGTTTAAGTATCTCGTCAAACAACTTGGTATGAGATGTTTGACTCCAGAAGAACTGGAGATTCTAGCAAACGAATCTGCTTGATCTATCAAACATCGAACTTGTAAATATTTTTAAAAAAGAAAATACAAAAATATAAAACCAACAAAAAGAAATAGAAAAATATAAAATCTATAAAAACAAAATACAAAATCGAAAATTTTCAAAATACCAAAAAGAATCGTCTAGACATGTCTCTTGGAATCGATAACATTTACGTACCTAGAAATGTCGATTAACATTGACACGGGTGTGTAAATGAAGTTCGAGCAAGAGTTCAAACATTTCAAAACATGTCATTTCTAAATTTTCTTATTGACTTATGTGCAAATCAGTACATAACTCGGACCTCAATGTAAGGAAAGTGTATCTTTAAAGATAACTTATCATGTCAACGAGAAAGCCAATTTTCTCGGTCTTGAGCGTCTATACAAAACATTTAAAAGTTTTGAGCTCATGACAATGGCTTACAGTTACATCAGACTGTAACCCAGAATCAAATGTTAGGGGAGTGTACGCTTCAGTGCACTTACTCTAAAAATAGAAGAGAAGTCTTCTATCATGGTTTTTAAAAATCGTTGAACACAATTTTTCAAAAAGAACTTTCAATGTCAAGTTGTTTACAATATAATTTGTGTTATCTTTCCATAATAGGTGGTATTTGTAAAAATTGTGTGTTCAACACTCCCTTCCTCAATATATTTAACAATCGGTACAATATTCAATGTTTATAAATGGTACAATTGGTAAAATAATGCTCAAAAATGTCATCGTAACAAGTCAATCAATTTTTGAGGGGGAGCTTATAAATCAAAGCCTTTTAATGTATTTTGGGTACATCTCATAGATGTCAATTTTATGTGTCTAAAAACATTTTGTGAAATTAATATGTAAAAATTATAATGTCAATTAATAATATACATTGGTCACTAACATTTCACTTCCGCCTTCACATATTTGTGGTTCATATTCATTATTTCCTTGTTAATTTCAGTTTTAAATATTAGTGTATCAACATTACTTGTTGAAAGGGGGGCTATCAGAAAAATGAATTTACTGCAATATCGTGTATAATTTTTCTACCCTGGCATTTTTTCATGTCTTAATTTTAAATCACTTGTATTGTAAATACAAAATATGTATAGTTTAAATAAGGGGAAAAAATAATTAAAATATAATTAGAAGAATGTGATGCTTTAAGACTCCAAGTTGCACTCTTTCTTCAATGTGCAAAACAATTTCGAATCTCGGAACACTTGTGGAGGGGAGTAGTTCAAAAATGTCTATATCAAAGGTTTATGGTTCGATCTCTATAACCCCACAACCCATTCACTACAACGTCTTGAAGTCATAAGTGGTTGAAATTGTAGGTAATAAGTCCATATATGATCCAACAATTCGAGGATCTACCCAGGACATTCCATTATATAGAATATGAAGTACGCTGTATACTGGAATGAAGGAGATAAGGGATGAATGCCACTAATGTTAGCTAACACTAAAAACAATCACAACGAAGGTTAATGGCTGAGACGATCTTGGTAAGCATTGAAGGGGTTGAAGAATTAAAAAGAAATGTATGGATAAAGGGTGAAAAGAAAGAAGCCCTCCATACAACTAAGGCAGAAACCGGGTCAATACATAATCTATCAAAATCACAAAGATGATTGTTGGTATTGAAAAAAGCCGGCATGGACCCAGTGATGCAATGCACAACCCTTCTCAACCATTCGAGTTTCTCTCAAAAGAAACTTGTCCTCGTTGTCACGAGATACACATGTTTATCTATTGACCATCTTTCTCTAGATTGTTGATATTAAAAGTCCAATAGCTCTCCAGCCTTCGAGTACTAAAAACAAAGTGCACAAATCGAGTCTAGAGCCAGAAGAGATCATTATTATAAATCTCATAAGGGCACAATCCATGTATAACACTTGTTGTTCACCCTTAAACAACATTTGGTATCAATGAGTCCTACACATTATCCTTGAGATCTTGCCAGAACATTAGAGTGATACTCTTTAGTATTCATAGTGACGATGGAAATCCTTCCAGTGTCAACATCAAACAACACTACGGTAGGTGACTTGCAAGATTCTATATAATCGACTGTGTTAAACTAATACGATTTGGTTTTCCATAAATGAATTGACGACTTAATCAGAAAGATAGTAACTATCTGATTCACTCTTACCGTGTTATTTTCTTTGAGGCGCTCCGGTAAAGAGAACGGCTAGTACAGCTGCGAAACCCTGTCAAGAAGATTCATCTGA
The DNA here is from genome assembly GCA_026074375.1 of Tanacetum coccineum. Lineage (NCBI taxonomy): Eukaryota > Viridiplantae > Streptophyta > Magnoliopsida > Asterales > Asteraceae > Tanacetum > Tanacetum coccineum. The sequence continues at coordinate 30,442 of BQNB010010928.1, forward strand.
ATTTTATCTGATCACAGGAAGTATTTATACTGATTAACGGGGAACTGTGGTTATTGCAACCATATTCGACGAAGTGACAAAGACACTTCTATCCATATCTGTTGTTTATCACTAACCTTTTAAATTCAGATTTAAACGTCGATGTTACAACCTTGTACCAGCGAAGTCCGGATTCCATTGACACAATGCTCATACGCAAGCTTTTAAGTCTATCCATCCAGCATCAAAGAGGTTGATACTAAACTTCCTCATCATCAAAGAGCTTCAAAGTCAAATAAAGAATAGTCTATTGGGGAAGATTGTTAGTCTTTATGTTTTATATTAAGTCAAAACAAGAATGCCCCTCAGTATAGCATGTCGGTCAAGAGAACAAGTTAGCAAAAATCAACATCAATATATTTCAAGACAAGGAGATGATGCAAGATGAAAGATCTCAAGAACTCAAAGTCAAAAGATGAAGGCTCAAGATCAATATCACATAAATGACACCGAAAAGAATGTTATCGACAGCTCAACATAATTAACAAACCGTTACAAACAAGAAAGACAAGACAAGACCCAAAGAGGCAAACCTCAAATTTCAAATCAAAGTACCAACATTAAGACAGATAAAGCCAACTGAAGACAACCTCACAACAAGAAGTCAACAATTAGGAGACAGAAGTCCCGACCTCAACATTTGGGGAGATTGTTTTGCTTAATTTATATAAGTCGAACAAGAATAATATCGTCGTATTAGAGTCCACAATTAGTCTTGTATTGTAATAGCTATTCGAGTTTAACAGGCCTTGGACTTTTAAGCCTTATACTTCCCATTGTTTCGGGCTAAAAGCCCAAACACAAACCAAGCCCGGCCCAAGTAAGCAAGTCTATACGCCTAGTATATGGCTTGCACTATAAATAGGACCCTCTCCACACATGGAAAGGGTGTTGGTCACTCCATTTCTGATCATTTCTTGTATGTGTAATCATCCACCTCTACTTTCTCTCTCTAATAATCTTTCTTTCTTCTTTATTACCTTCCTTTATGGTTCATATGCTTCATATGGCTTATTCGGTTCATACATAGCTTATTGGTAGTGCTTATTAGTGTGTTTGGATCTTTATGTATTGGGATAACATAAGGTACCTCCAGCTCACAGAATCAAAGGCTTTTTCAAAATCAACTTTGAATAACATCATATTCCATTTTACGATTCTTAGACCAAACAATATTTCACAGAATAAGAGGGCCATCAAGGATTTTCTGCCCCGTAATAAAAGCAGATTGCTTGGGACTAATGATAGAGTCTATGACCTTGGATAATCTATTAGCAAGGATTTTAGCCACAATCTTGTAATGAATGCCATTAAGAGAAATAGGTCTAATATCTTATGATAACAAAGGGTTGGACACTTTAAGAATAAGCGTAATGAAAGCTGAATTTGAACCTTGGGGGAAACGTACTAGTAGAGAAAAAACGAACCATAAATGACTGAATATCGTGCTTCAAAAGATCCCATAACATTTTAATGAACATGAAAGAGTAACCATCCGGCCCCGGAGCTTTTTGACTACCACAATTCAAAACCGTCACCTTAATTTCATCCATAAAGACAATGGATTCGAGAAAATCTCGATCAGTAATGCTAAGACAATGAGCCAGTAGCATTGGAGGGATAGAAAACGGGGAGTCGTGACAACTAAACTTATCTTTGTAAAAGTTAAGTAAAGCTAATTTGATGTCCTTAGGATCGAAATTCCAAACGCCATTAAGCATGATTCCTTGGACCATTTGAGATTTCCTTCTAGAGTTAATAAGGCCATGAAAGAATTTTGAATTTTCATCTCCATCTACCTCCCATTTAACTCTAGATTTCTGAACCAGGTCCATCGATCCCAGCATCTCTAGGTCTTCGAGCTCTTGCATCCTATTAATTTAAGTGGTCATATCTACATCAATAGCGTGACCGTCATCTATCTTTTTTATCCAAGTCTCGCAAAGTAGCCAAGATGCAATTTTTTCTATTAGCCTCAACCTCTTTAGTGTGAGGGTACCAAAGCTTAAGATGAGATTTTAAATCTTTAAGCTTGACATGAAGAGGTTTGGATTGCTCAAAATCGGGAATAGCAGCCGACTTCTCCGTAACAATGTGTTCAAAATCTATTCGATCAAACCAAGAGTTAAAAATTTTGAACGGGATCGAACCAAAATCATTTTTTTTTTTTGGCATGAGGAGAAGGGTTTAACCAGTTTATTTATTTGATAATTTATACGGTTGACGAAATATCATGCGCCTTAGTCATGCCAGATTAATGTGTGATTGTAACGAGTCGGTACGTTGCTCGCGCGTTGCGGCGGGGGTAACTTAGTGTCGAAAGTTTTTTTCAGTATTTTTGGTATGTGTTTAGTAGACTTAGACATATCTATCTTCTTTGAATACTCAGTTTTTGTAGGTGGTGAAAAAAACAAAAAAAGTAAAAAAGAAAAAAAAAGTTATACAAAACAGCAGCCACAAACTATTGAATAACCTACATGGAGAGTGTACACTGGCCCAATGAATAAGAACCCAGGCCCTAACTTTTGTCGCCATCTATCACATGGATTAGGAGTATATACAATTAATTGGTAGGCTGACAACTGAATGTTAAAAGCTTGAATCACAATCATACGACAAATAACGTTTCGTTTATAGTTATTACGTTAACTAAAGAGATTAAAAGTGGTAATTATAAGAATTTCGAGCAGTTTGAATGTTAACTAACACTTACAAAAGTAATTAAAGTGTTAGTTTTAAAATATCCTCACAGACAAGTTTTTACTAGTTTGTTACGGACTTATCACTAGAGTCGATGTAGAAAGTGATAGGACATATGTGAAGGGTATCAGCGACCATAAGACCTCACTAAATTTGAGCCTGATAAGGAACAGGTCAAACATTCCACGAGCAAATCATGTTGGTTAGGTTATAAGAAAATGCTAGGTGAACCACGATTTTCTCTCTTTTGATTATATCTTATTTAATTTACTTATTATTTACTTATTGATTTTGTTATTAATATTTCTCATGATCATTTGGATCTGAAATATAGGTCTCCCAAATTTATTGTTTTCATAATTTGTTTCAAAGCAAATGATTTTTTTGGCTTCTGCGAACGATCTGACTTAAACAAATGTATAATGGGTGTTACTATTGGTATCCCCGGCCCACCGAATAGTACTAAAAATGTACAAAAGATTCCTTTTGTACTCCCCTTTTACAGTACAACCTCAGTTTTTATATCATTGTTATGATTCTGTTATTTTTTTGACTAAGTTTCATACGTTTGACTCGTTAAACTTTATAATTTTTATTCCGCGTTTTCAGTTTCACAGTTTTATAATATAAGCAAAATTATAAAAATTAAAAAAAAAAAGACGGAAAAAAACCAAAAAAACAGGGGGTACAAATGGTGTTCCAGAAGGTACGGATAACACAAGCCATGTATAGGGTATATACGTGATCGAATACATTAAATAAAGACGTCAGTGTTTTCTGTAAAATCTAGACTATAAATTTAATACTAGAAATCACACATAAAATGGTATCTTGAAAACTAGGATTAAACTTTGTCAATTTCTACTTCTAACACAAAAAATTAGACAAAAGCAATACTCTAACCGAACTATTTGGTCGGTTTTCATATGACCCGATCAAACACCCCATTACTAAGATCGAACGGTTCGGTCGGTCAAGCTTTGAAATCAATTGTTTGGTCCATACCCAGACTGAACAAAAATGAAAGTGTTTGTGTGTGGGATAGTTTTTTAATTTATTTTTGTGAGTTGTTTTTTTAGTTTATTATGTTTCGTTTAATCATCTGTCTAGTTGGATTACGAATGTTTACTCACTATTTGATCTAAAAGAAAAAAAACTTAGTTGACGTTAACATGACAGCCTAATTTGATCACATTGTTTGATCGAATTACTCGTATTGTAAAAGCAAAAGAGCAAAACTTAATCTCGAAGTAATAATTCAATCAAAACATTGGGGGTAACTGTGTAACGTGGGGTCAGGCTCAATAATGCTTACTTGTCTTTTTATGCAAATGGTGTCAATATTTTATTTGAGAATAATTACTGATAAGGACGTTAGACTTTTGACAAAGCAAAAGCAGATGTGGGTGCGCCATTAACTCAATTTCCGTACATAAAGACGACCATTAAATCAATTTTCATTTGTTCACGATATTTGTTCTCGCGTAATTCTAGATCTGTTTTAAAGCATCAACGTGTTTGGCGAAAATAAAGTAAAACGTAACTGTTAGGCTGCGTTTTTTTTAACGGCAAAGATATATATAAAACAAAAAAGAAGGTCTGCTACTAGCAAGGCGCTAGAAGCAAAAAGATACAAACTAGATTAAAACAAAAGCAACAAAATCTAGAATTTTCTTGAGGTTTTAACTGCGAGGCCTACAAAAGAGATGAAAAAACTCTTGCCGATTACAGGAAACCAAAGACAAGAGAAAAATTCCCAACCCACGGAGGCCGAGCCACCTTTTCACTCTGGAGCGATTTTTTGATGGCAGGCCTTACAAAACCTCGGAGAAATAACACAAAAAGAAAGACTTAACATCGCAAAACCACCAGCACTCGCAAGCGACAAAGGAGACATGAGCCAATTAGTCCAGTTGCAAACCATACGACCACGATGATGTAACCAAGAGAAGGCAGAAAATTGAATGTTGTCGATAATGTCACTTTTCCTCACATGATGAGAACGAAAAACAACACTATTGCGGAACCTCCAAAGCCACCAAAGAGTCAAAGCGAAAATCACGTAAAAGCGGTGTTTCTTCTCCTTCGGAACATGCCACGAGACATACCAATTCTTCCAATGATCAAGCGAGGAAAAAGGAGGATTAGATAAATCACACCAATTCCAAATAAATCTCCACACTTCCGAAGCAATGACACAACCAAAAAAGATATGTTAGGGTGCGTTTTGTTCACCGTATGTTTTGAAAAGAATTGTAATCTGTCAATGGAATTGTAATTTGAATGAATTGTAATTCAAAAAGTTGAAATGTGTTGGAATTGTAATTAATATATTGTGTCACTGTGTTTGGTTGAACCTCAATGTAATGTAATTCAAAAAAATTAAAAAAAACTTAATAATAATAATAATAATAATAATAATAATAATAATAACAATAACAATAACAATAAATATAAAAATAATAACAATATTATTAATAACTAAATAATAATAAAATAATAAGAATACTAATAATAATAATTTATAAATAATAATATTAATAATACTGAATAAATAACAATAAAAATAATCTATAAATAACACTAAATAATAATAATAATAAATAGCAGTAATAATAATAAATAATATAAATATATAATACAAATAATATAAATATATAATAAATAATAATATAAATATATAATATAATTAATATATAATAAATAAACAATATATTATTATTATTATATTATATAAAATATATAATAATAACATTAATAAAACTAAATAAATAATAATAAAAATAATCTATAAATAACTATTATTAATTTATTTATTAATGTATTATTGTTGATTATTATTTATTTTATATAATATAATATAATAATAATAATTTATTTTTATTTTTTAGTTATATATTAATTATATTATATATTATATATTATTTAATTATAATTTAATTATATTTAATTATTTGGATTAAAATATTTATATTATTTAAGTATAATTAAACTGCTATTATATTATTATTATAATTTAGTTTATTTATAGATTATTTTTATTGTTATTTATTCAGTATTATTAATATTATTATTTATAAATTATTATTATTAGTATTCTTATTATTTTATTATTATTTAGTTATTAATAATATTGTTATTATTTTTATATTTATTATTATTGTTATTGTTTTATTATTATTATTATTATTATTATTATTTATGATTAATTTTTTTTAATTTTTTTGAATTAATTACATTGAAGTTCAACCAACAGTTGTGACACAATATATTAATACATATTCCAACACATTTTCAACTGTGAATTACAATTTCCATTCAAATACAATTTCCATATGACAGATTACAATTCTTTTCAAAACATACGGTGAACAAAACGCACCCTAACATATCTTTTTTGGTTGTGTCATTGCTTCGGAAGTGTGGAAATTTATTTGGAATTGGTGTGATTTATCTAATCCTCATTTTTCCTCGCTTGATCATTGGAAGAATTGGTATGTCTCATGGCATGCTCCGAAGGAGAAGAAACACTGCTTTTACATGATTTTCGCTTCGACTCTTTGGTGGCTTTGGAGGTTCCGCAATAGTGTTGTTTTTTGTTCTCATCATGTGAGGAAAAGTGACATTATCGACAACATTCAATTTTCTGCCTTCTCTTGGTTGCATCATCGTGGTCTTCGTATGGTTTGCAACTGGACTGATTGGCTCATGTCTCCTTTGTCGCTTGCGAGTGCTGGTGGTTTGCGATGTTAGTTCTTTTCTTTTTGTTTATTTCTCCAGGTTGTATTGGCCCAGCATAAAAAATCGCTCCAATAGTGAAACCGTGGCTCGGCCTCCGTGGGTTAGGATTTTTCTCTTGTCTTTGGTTTCCTGTAATCGGCAAGAGTTTTTTCATCCCTTTTGTAGGCCTCGCAGTTAAAACCTCAAAAAAATTCTAGATTTTGTTGCTTTTGTTTTAATCTAGTTTGTATCTTTTTGCTTCTAGCGCCTTGCTAGTAGCAGACCTTCTTTTTTGTTTTATATATATCTTTGCCGTTCAAAAAAAACGCAGCCTAACAGTTACGTTTTACTTTATTTTCGCCAAACACGTTGATGCTTTAAAACAGATCTAGAATTACGCGAGAACAAATATCGTGAACAAATGAAAATTGATTTAATGGTCGTCTTTATGTACGGAAATTGAGTTAATGGCGCACCCACATCTGCTTTTGCTTTGTCAAAAGTCTAACGTCCTTATCAGTAATTATTCTCAAATAAAATATTGACACCATTTGCATAAAAAGACAAGTAAGCATTATTGAGCCTGACCCCACGTTACACAGTTACCCCAATGTTTTGATTGAATTATTACTTCGAGATTAAGTTTTGCTCTTTTGCTTTTTTTTTACAATAGGCTAGAATATCCGATCAAACAATGTGATCAAATTAGGCTGTCATATTAACGTCAACTAAGTTTTTTTTCTTTTAGATCAAATAGTGAGCAAATATTCGTAATCCAACTAGACAGATGACCGAACATTAATAACTAAAAAAAACTCACAAAAATAAATTAAAAAACTATCCCACACACAAACACTTTCATTTTGTTCAGTCTGGGTATGAACCAAACAATTGATTTCAAAGCTTGACTGACCGAACCGTTCGATCTTAGTAATGGGGTGTTTGATCGGGTCATGTGAAAACCGACCAAATAGTTCGGTTAGAGTATTGCTTTTGTCTAATTTTTTGTGTTAGAAGTAGAAATTGACAAAGTTTAATCCTAGTTTTCAAGATACCATTTTATGTGTGATTTCTAGTATTAAATTTATAGTCTAGATTTTACAGAAAACACTGACGTCTTTATTTAATGTATTCGAATCACGTTATTACCCTATACATGCTTGGTGTTATCCGACCGTTCTGTAACACCATGGAGTACCCACCTGTTTTTTTGGTTTTTTTCCGTCTTTTTTTTAAATTTTTTAATTTTTGCTTATATGATAAAACTGGGAAACTGAAAACGCGAATATAAAATATAAAGTTTTAACGAGTCAAAAGTAATGAAACTCCAAAAAATAACAGAACATAACATGATATAAAACTGCTTGTACTTAAAAGGGATACAAAAGGATATCTTTTGTACATTTTTTAGTACTATTTCGAGTGGGCCGGGATAACCAATTAGTAACACCCATTAACAGTTGTTAAGAAACCAATCGTTCGCAGAAGCCAAAAAAATCATTTGCTTTGAAACAAATTATGAAAACAATAAATTTGGGAGACCTATATTTCAGATCCAAATGATCATGAGAAAATATTAAAACAAAACAATAAGTAAAATAATAAGTAAATTAAAATAAGATAAAAATCAAACAGAGAGAAATCGTGTTCACCTAGCCATTCTTCTTATAACCTAACAACATGATTTTGCTCGTGGAATGGTTTGACCAGTCCTTCTATTCGCGGCCTCAAATTTAGTGAGTCTAGTATTGTCCGCTGATACCCTTCACATATGTCCATACCATTCCTACATCGACGTTAGTGGTGAAGTCCGCTAACCACCTAATAACTTGTCTGTGAAGATATTTTAAAAACTACACTTTAATTTCGTTGTAAGTTTTAGTTAACAATTCAAAACTGCTCGCATCTTATAATCCTACCACTTTTAATCTCTAGGTAAACGATAATAACTATAAACGAAACGTTATTTGTCGTATGATTGTGATTCAAGCTTTTAACATTCAGTTGTCAGCCTACCAATTAATTGTATATACTCCTAATCCATGTGATAGATGGCGACAAAATAGTTAGGGTCTGGGTTCTTATTCATTGGGCCAGTGTACACTCTCCATGTAGGCTATTCAATAGTTTGTGGGCTGCTGTTTTGTATAACTTTTTTTTTCTTTTTTACTTTTTCACCACCTACAAAAACTTTAGTATACAAAAAGAAAGATAGATATGTCTAAGTCTACTAAACACATACCAAAAATACTGAAAAAAACTTTCGACACTAAGTTACCCCCGCCGCAACGCGCGAGCAACGTACCGACTCGTTACAATCAACACATTAATCATGGCATGACAAAGGCGCATGATCTATCGACAACCGTATAAATTATCCAAATAAAAAACTAGGTTAAACCCATTCTCCTCCATTGCAAAAAAAAAAATGATTTTGGTCCGATCCCGTTCAAAATTTTTAACTCTTGGTTTGATCGAATAGATTTTGAACACATTGTTACGGAGAAGTCGGCTGCTATTCCCGATTTTGAGCAATCCAAACCTCTTCATGTCAAGCTTAAAGATTTTAAATCTCATCTTAAGCTTTGGTACGCTCACACTAAAGAGGTTGAGGCTAATAGAAAAAATTGCATCTTTGCTACTTTGCGAGACTTGGATAAAAAGATAGATGACGGTCACGCTACTGATGTGGATAGGACCACTCAAATTAATAGGATGCAAGAGCTTGAAGACCTAGAGATGCTGTAATTGATTGACATGGTTCAGAAATCTAGAGTTAAATGGGAGGTAGAGGGAGATGAAAATTAGAAATTCCTTCATGGCCTTATTAAGCTAGAAGAAATCTCAAATGTCCAAGGAATCCATGCTTGAATATGTTTCGAATTTCGACCCTAAGAAATCAAATCAACATCCTTGACTTTTACAAGGATAAGTTTAATTGTCACGACTCCCCGATTTCCTTCCCTCCAATGTTACCGGCTCATCGTCTTAGCATTGTTGATCGAGATTTTCTCGAATCTATGGTCTCTATGGATGAAATTAAGGCGGCGGTTTGGGATTGTGGTAGTCAAAAAGCTCCGGGGCTGGATGGTTACTCTTTCATGTTCATTAAAAAGTTTTGGGATCTCCTGAAAGCATCGATATTCAGATCATTGAGGTTCTTTAATCCTACTGGTACGTTTTCCCAAGGTTCAAATTCAGCTTTCATTACGCTTATTCCCAAAGTGTCTAACCCTTTGTTTATCAAAGACTATAGACCTATTTCTCTTAATGGCATTCATTACAAGATTGTGGCTAAAATCCTTGCTAATAGATTATCCAAGGTCATAGACTCTATCATTAGTCCCAAGCAATCTGCTTTTATTACGGGGCGGAAAATCCTTGATGGCCCTCTTATTCTTAGTAAAACTATTGATTGGTATAAGAAACGTAAAAAGAAAATGATGTTATTCAAAGTTGATTTTGAAAAAGCCTTTGATTCTGTGAGCTGGAGGTACCTTATGTTATCCCAATACATAAAGATCCAAACACACTAATAAGCACTACCAATAAGCTATGTATGAACCGAATAAGCCATATGAAGCATATGAACCATAAAGAAGAGTAAAAAGAAGAAAGAAATATTTATTAGAGAGAGAAAGTAGAGGTGGATGATTACACACACATGAAGTGTAAGAAATGAGTAACCAACACCCTTTCCATGTGTGGAGAGGGTCCTATTTATAGTGCAAGCCATATACTAGGCGTATGGACTTGCTTACTTGGGCCGGGCTTGGTTTGTGTTAGGCTTTAGCCCGAAACATGGACAATATTAGCTTAAAGTCCAAGCCTGTTAAACTCGACTAGCCTATTACAATACAAGACTAATTGTGACTAAGACGACCGATAATATTCTTGTTCGACTTATATAAAAATAAGGCTAACAATCTCCCCCAATGTTGAGGTCGACTTCTGTCTCCCTAATGTTGACTCTCTTGTTGGAGGTTGTCTTCAGTTGGCTTTATCTTCTACAATGTTGAACATTTGATTTGAATCTTGAGGTTTGCCTTCTTTGGTCTTGTCTTCGTCTTTTCTTGTTTGTAACGGCTTTGTTCATTCATGCTTGAGACGACCGATAACATTCTTTTCGTGTCATTTATGGGATATTATCTTGAGCTTCATCTTTTGACTTTGAGTTCTTAAGTATCTTTCACTGCATTCATACTCTGACTTGAATCATCTTGATTTGACTTTCTTGATCAACTTGTACTCTTGACCGACATGCTCATACTGATGGCATTCTTGTTTGACTTATATAAACATAAGACTAACAATCTTCCCCAATAGACTATTCTTTATTTGACTTTGAAGCTCTTTGATGATGAGGAAGTTTAGTATCAACAATCTTGATGCTGAATGATTGACTTTAAAAGCTTGAGTATGAGCATGTGTCAATGAATCCGACTTCGCTGGTACAAGGTTGTAACATCGACGTTTAAATCTGAATTTAAAAGGTTAGTGATAAACAACAGATATGGATAGAAGTGTCTTTGTCACTTCGTCGAATATGGTTGCAATAACCACAGTTCCCCGTTAATCAGTAAAAACTTCCTTGCTCAAAAAAATTCAGATGATCTTCTGACATGGTTTTCGCAGCCTGTAACTAGCCGTTCTCTTTACCGGAGCGCCTCAAAGAAAATAACACGGTAAGAGTGAATCAGATAGTTACTATCTTTCTGATTAAGTCGTCAATTCATTTACTGGACCAAATCGATATCTAGTTAACACAAGCTCGATTCATATAGAATCTTGCAAGTCACCTACCGCAGTGTTGTTTGATGTTGACACTAGAAGGATTTCCATCGTCACTATGAATACTAAAGAGTATCACTCTAATGTTCAGGCAAGATCTCAAGGATAATGTGTAGGACTCATTGATACCAAATGTTTGTTTTAAGTGAACAACAATGTTTATCGATGGACTGGGGTGCCCTTATGAGATTTATAATAATGATCTCTTCTGGCTCTAGACTCGATTTGTGCACTTTGTTTTTAGTACTCGAAGGCTGGAGCTGACTGCCACCTTTTCAATATCAACAATCTCAGAGTAAGATGTCAATAGATAACATGTGTATCTCCGTGACAAATGAGACAAGTTTCTTTTGAGAGAAACTCGAATGGTTGAGAAGGGTTGTGCATTGCATCACTGGGTCCATGCCGGCTTTTTTCAATACCAACAATCATCTTTGTGATTTTGATAGATTGTGTATTGACCGTTTTTTTTTTCTGCCTTTATTTAAGAGGCTTCCCTGTCTTTTCACCCTTTAGCCAACATTTTCTTTTGAATTCACTTCAACCCCTTCAATGCTTACCAAAGACTCACACAACACCTTTTGTGATGTTCCTAGTTGTTAGCTCAACCTTAGTCGGTAATCCTCCCTTATATCATTCATCTCCAATCATACCTAAGGACTTCTATTCTAACTATGGAATGTCCATGGGTAGATCCGCCGAAATCTGTTGATATATGACGTAACCTAACCTAACCACCGTATGACTCATCGACGTGGTATAAATGGTTTGTAATAGAGATTCGAACCATAAAACCTTGATATAACATTTTGAAATACTCCCCCTACACATGTGCTTCGAGATTCGAAATTGTTTTGCACATGAAGGAAAGAGTTGCACTTGGAGTCTTAAAGATCACATTCTTCTATATTATATTTTAATCATATTTTCTCCCCTTATTTAAACTAATACATATTTTAGTATTTAAAATACCAATTGATTAAAATTCAAGACATGAAAAATGCCATGGGTAGAAAAATTATACCACGATATTGCGTAAATTCATTTTTCTGATAGCCCCCCTTCAACACAGTAATGGGATACCACTAATATTTAAAACTTGACATTACAAGGAAAAAATGATATGACACCACAAATATGTTGAAGGCGGAGTGAAATGCCTTAGTAACCAATATGGTTTTATTATTAATTGGACATATAATTTTCCACATTTGAATTTTCACGAAAATGTTTTGATACTTAAAATTGAACGTACAAATTTATTGAGATGTACCCAAAAGACATGAAAAAGGCTTTGTTTTAAAAGCTCCCTAAAAAATTGATTGACCTTGTTACATGACAGATGTTTAGCATTTATTTTACCAAATTATACCACGTATAAACATGAATATTTACCAATTGTTAAATATATTGAGAAGGGAAGTGTAAACACACAATTTTAACAAATACTCACTATTAGAAAAGATCCACAAAGTATATTGTAAACAATTTGACATTGAAAGTTCATTTTGAAATTTTTCAAACGATTTTAAAAACCAATTCTAAAGACTCTCTTTTATTTTAGAGTAAGCCACTGAAACGTACACACCCCTAACATTGATTCTGGGTTTACAGTCGGATGTAACAGTAGCCATGTCATGAAGCACAAAACTTTTAAATGGTTTGTTTAGACGCTCAAGACGAGAAAAAATTTGCTTCTCGTTGACAGGATAATTTTTAGCTTTAAGATCCACTTCCTTACATTGAGGTCCGAGTTATGTACTGATTTGCACATAAGTCAATAAGAAAATTTAGAAATGACATTTTTTGAAACGTTTGAACTCTTGCTCGAACTTCAATTTACACAATCCCGTGGTCAATTTTTAATCGACATATTCATTCGTAAATGTTATCGATTTCCAAAACATGTCTAGACATTCTTTTTTGGTATTTTATTTTTTGATTTTATATTTTGTTTTTATAGATTTTATATTTTTCTATTTTCTTTTTCAAAAATATTTATAAATGAAAATAAAGAGGAAAAATAAAAATATTTACAAATCGATGTTTGATAGATCAAGCAGATTCATTTTCCAGAACCTCCAGTTCCTCTAGAGTCAAACATCTCATACCGAGTCGTCTGACGAGATACTTAAACCTATCTTTTGACAAAGCTTTAGTAAACAGGTCAGCTAACTGGTATTCAGTTCCGACAAATAATAATTTAACAATACCCTTTTCAACATGTTCCTTTATGAAGTGATATCTGACATCGATGTGTTTGGTATGGGAATGCTAGACTGGATTGCACGAGATGGCTATGGCTGCCTTTGAGTCACAATAAATAGGTATTTTATCAAAGTGGTAGCCATAATCTGTGAGCTGAGTTCTCAACCATAGAACTTGAGCACAGTACGCAGATAAAGACACATACTCGGCTTCTGCGGAAGACATTGAAGTGCAGTCCTGTTTCTTGGACGACCAGCTGACTAACATGTCACCACCTAGAAATTATATGCCACCCGATGTACTCTTACGTGAATCGAGACAACCCGCGTAATCCGAATCTGAAAAGGTAGTTAGTTCGAAACCGGTGTCTTTCGGAAACCAGAGTCCCATGTTAATGGTATCTTTAAGGTATCGAAAGATCTGCTTAACCGCAGTGAGATGTTTCTCAGTCGGTTTCGCTTGATAGCGAGCACAATAACATGTAGCATGTACAATATTTGGTCTACTTGCTGTTATGTACATGAGTGCTCCGACCATACTATAATATTTCATTTGGTCGACCATAGTACCACTCAAGTCAGAATCTAGGTATTTTGTAGCCATTGGAGTACCAATGCTATCACATGAGGTCATACCATTGATATTGATTATATTATATGTATTAGATATATATATATGTTACATGTATATTTTGTATACATGTATATATATACATATTCTATATATATATATATATATATATATATATATATATATATTTATATATTTATATAAATTACATACATTATTTATATATATACATACATTATATATATAATATATACATACATATATAATAATAATATATTATACATACATATATATATATTTTTGATTACATTATATATATTTATATAATATTTATGTATCAAATATATTATCTATACATATAATATCATATATATATACATCTATATATTATATATATGTATACATATATTATATACTATATGTATACATAATATATATATATATATATGTTACATATATATATATATATATGTATATATATATGTATATTTAATGCTATATTATATATATATATGTATATATATCATATATCTATATATATTATGTATAATATATATATATATATGTTATGATATATATATTTAATATCTATGTATGTATATAGATATATATATGTATGTATATATTATAATGTAGGTTATTTTATATTTACTATTAGAACTTTATATATATATTTATATATATATATATATATATAATTTTTGTTTATGTATATATATACATGTATAACATAAATTATACATGTAGACATATATAATATGTTTTTATACATTATATAGATAGGATAAATATAAAATAAATAGGAAAATATATCCATAGAGGAAAGGTAAAAAGATTTTTTTTATTTTAAAGTTCTCAAAAAAATACTGAAAAAATTTCATAAGATAGTGTATGTTGGTAGCATGGAAAAAGTTTATGAAGGACGTTTTTTTATAAAGTTGATATCTTTTGCCGGATAAAAATTATGAAAAAATAGTATGTGCATTTTAAATGTTTTTTTTTTGTGCTTTAAAAATCCGTTTTTACCCAACTATCTTTTGATTTTTAATTCAAATATTTTATTGAGATCAAACTTTAACAAGTTGAAAATTTGTGCATAAAAATTTTTGTGCAGGGAGGGATCAAATTTTATTTTAGTTTGTCATTAATAAAAACGTTTGAAAACTCAAAATTAGAAAAAACTTATTTTACAAAAGTTTTATGCACTAACTTACCTGATTTTGTGGAATTTTTTTCTAATTTTTTGAGAACTTTAAAAAAAAATTTATCCTTCTCGCGGATATTTGTCTTTTTATTTTAACCTTTCTCTTATATATATCTATACACACACCTCATGGATAACCAAGGCTTGGCACAGAACTTCATTTTGAGCAATTTTCTTCAATCTTTTGTACATCAGCAGTTAGCATTTATAAAGGGGAGTGCGTGCAGAAACTTCGAGATTTGTTTTCTCTCTATAACTAGATTTACTTATGAATTAATCTTGGTGCTTGGTTCTAGTAAATGATGATCAAGCACAAGTTCTAGAGATTCTAAATTACCGGCTCACTTAAATATAATATCAATCAATACCATTGCTTTAGAAAAGGCGACAAATTACAAATACACAATCGTAACGACGGATGAGACACTTGCAATTGCATTCAAATCCTTAACTCGAAACAGCTTAAAGGCATCAATTATTCACAATATAGTGGATTGGTTTTATGCTTGTTATAGTGTCGATCGGGTGGATTTGACCCTTATAAGAGCTCTTCTTATATTGAAAGCATATATTAATTTTAAAAATTTTGAGATTTGCATTAAAAATTTGACTAGGCAAACATGGAGGGATATGATTAATTATTCCTATTTGGCTCCCCTCCACATTTAAGTTGAACATTGCCCCTAATGTGATAACTGATAATTAGAAAATAGGGAAAATTAAGGAAGAACGGTACTTCCTGGGGCATAAAGAATTATAGCTTGCATGAAAGCTATCCTTGATTTTCCAGATTTGAGCTATAATTCCTGCATAAAAGTAAACATACAAAAGCACACAAAAAGAAAAATATTTTTTAGAGAAAATAATAAGGAAATGAGTGGAATGGTAAGGAGAGGACTCCTCTCATACATTAAGTAAAGAAGGGTTTGCAATACGAGAAGCGATGGGGGGGGGGGTGTTAATTTTTTTAAGGAGAGTGTTAGCTAGCACTCAAGCACTTTGGAGTTTATTCTTTCAGAAAGAAGGGAGTGACTGCTTTCCTTTGGTCATTATAATCTTCTTCTTCATGATATAGCTTGAGTCGATGGTCGTTAACAATAAACATTTTTCCATCTTTTCCATAGAGTTCAACATATCCGGATATTGATGTTTTACTACATATGGTCCTAGCCAGCGAGATCTGAGCTTCGGCTGCTTGAATTTATACTTTGAATGAAAGAGCAACACTTTGTTTCCGTGTTTGAGTTCTTTCCTTATCTTTAGTTTCCTGTTCATGCAGACTTCTGATTCATTGCCTCTGTATAGACGAGGAATTGTCATAGGCTATGTTGTATTAGTTGCTAACTCATGTAATTGATACTTTCGCTTCTCAATAGTAGCGATGAGTTCCGTGTTACAGTTTTTTTCGGCCCAGTATGAAGGGTGTTCAATTTTCAAAATGGTAATTGGCAAATTCATTTCCATATATGATGTTTATTCGGTGTTCTTCGTCTGGTTGTGTTTTGTAATGCAGTACGAAAAGATCACTTTGCGTCATCAAGTTTTCTTGACCATATAGCCCTTATGAGGTTGCGCGGGGGAGGGCGATGGGTGTAGGAGATTGTCGGGATTTTTGGGGGGTGAAAGGGATGGGATCTATCGGGGATCTTAGCGGGGGCAGGGGAGGTTATGGTGCGGGGGATGGGGCAATTGGGCTTTCTTAATATTATTTTGGGTGTGTCGTCGTTGGTTGGGTGGGTGGGCAGGGGGATTAGGGATTGTTTTAACAGTCTTGTTTAGAATTCTTTTAAGAGCTCTGTTCGTGTTTTCAACTTGACCACTTGTTTGAGGGTGGTAGGATGTAGAGAATCGGTGGTTAACTGCATATCTTTTCATAGTCTTTTCCATTATATTGTTGCAAAAATGAGTTCCTCTATCGCTTATGAGAGCTTTAGGCATTCCAAAACGGCAGAATAGTTTCTTTGGAAAAGTAATAACAACTCTGACATCGTTTGTTGGTAGAACTTGTGCTTCAGCCCATTTAGAAACATATTCGACAACGACTAAAATGTATTAGAATTTGTACGATTTCGGAAAGGGTCCCATGAAATCGATACCACATATGTCAAAAATTTTTACATACTTGAATGTTGTTTAAGAGCATCTATCTAGTTTTGATATATTACTATCTTTTGACATGCTTTACAAAGGCGACTTGAGTATGAGCTTTAGGATGATGGCCGGCATAAAATCCTAGTCTAGACTTTTTTAGTGTTGTATTTGTCTTTAATGTCCACCGGTCGGGCGTGTGACATGATCTAAATGGTTGGGTTTCTGGTCCAGAGAATAAGGTTCTGATCATAGTTGAAACATACTGTGAAGAGGTAGGGTTCCATCCCAGAAGTCGTGTTGAATGTCCGAGATTTTTTTTTCTTTTGCTGATACGTCATTCCTTTAGGTATGCTGCCACTTGCTAAATAATTTGCAAAGTCTGTAAACCATGGTTTGTCTTCAGTGTTTATTTTCATAAGAGTTTCTCTAGGAAAGTTGCCATCGACTTCACTGTCATCACTTGTTTCTTCATTTTCAATTCGAATAGATGGTATACGAGCAACATTTTCTACTACCTTTCCTATCTTTTAATTCGATTATCAAATTCTAGTAAGTAGTAGTATACCAAGGTATAAAGGCGTGTTTCGCATCTTGTTTTTTGAATAGGTGTCTTAAGAGCTGACGCGATCAGTGTGCTACAATCGTCTTGATGTACGAAGATAGCGATCCGCATTTTCTCAAATAGCAAAGTACCTACAGCCATAAGTTCTTTTTAGTGATGTATAGTTCTGTGGATGAGTTGAGAGTTTTGCTTGCAAAGTATTTCATAAATGAAAAATTTACCTTTTTTTGACCTTAAGATTGCTCGATGCAAAATCATCAGCATCCACATGAGTTCGAAAGGAAGACTCCAGTTTGGGCTTACGGTGTGAGCTTTTCTTTTAATTTCTTGAATGCGTTTTGACATTCGTCATTGAATTTGAACGGAGTATCTGATGAACGTCAAACGCGTGTTGTAATAATATATATTATATCCCATTAGATAAGAAAATTACTTTAGGAAAAGTAATAGTCTATCTTTCGAGTGTCGTTTCCTCGGCCCAGGATTTGAATTGAATCCAATGATAATATTTTGAGAAAAATGCGGATTATTTTTAATGATTTTGGTTTAAAAAATATTTTGAATACTAAGAAAATGAAAACTAAATTTTGAATATACAATTATAATAAAACAATTAAACTACGAGATCATGCCAAAATAATCTAAAGAATTTATAGATGTAAAATGCTCTGCCTAAGTGCGTTGAAAGATCATAAAGTGTGAATAAGGTCTATTACGAATTTAATTTCTTAGAAAGATAATTATCTCCACTACGTTGGTTTGTTTTGACAAAAATCTCTCAATAAGTATTATTTACAAGATGTGTAGTTTGATTATTGCTCCGGCTTTTGCACTTCGATATCATTCAATACTATAAAATCTAAATAATCAAATATTATTAATTAATTAAAACCTTTTTCAAATCCACACTTAATTCCCAATTCACAATATCATTTAAACAAGCATCTAATTAACTAATCGCTACGCATCATTGATCAAGTAACAAACAACTAACATTTTTATACGAAGCTACACTAATGAATTGACAAAAGGATACAACAATGGGTTACCACATTGAATAGCCAGCAAATAAAAACAATAACCACCCGATTTAATAAGCTAAAGAAAATAATCAAATTCTTTCTAGCTTATTAAACCCGTAAGCTCCTCGCCTCATGAGTTGACCGGTACCAAAAACAAACATAAAATCACAATTCTGTTAAACATACATTACAATTATATCAAAAGATTATCAATTCTAGTTTTCTGTTATGCACGAACTCAAAGGCGCCTAAGATTTAATCGTAACAGTTTGGGACTCTTATCGTTTCCACTACTAAGCCCACATCTATTTGTCTACTATCGCTTTTCATTCTGTTGCTCAAATTAGAAATCAATTTTTAGAAATCTACTTTTTTAATCATATTTACTAATAAGCTGAAAACCTATTTGTTCAATATTCCGAAACTGATTTTAACCCACAGGAGATTCACAAAATCTTTTGAAACAAGAGAATCATTTAGCATTTTAACAAAACCTATTTATATGTGATTATCATCAAAACTAGATTTGACCAAAAATAAACTATAACGAACAATTAAGCATAAAAAAATAAGCTCTCAACTACTGAATATAGATAAAGATAACACATAACTACACAAGCACAACTATTCGAATAGGCAAAAAGCTAGACGAGAATCTAAACGGTATTTCAAAATAAGCAAACGAAAAAAGAAGAAGCTAGAAAAGAATAATAATAAGCCGAAGCTTATTTGGGATTTTTGAGCTTAAATCTAAACGAATAAGCTATATCACAGCTTATTCGAGATCTGAAAATAAGTATCAAAGAAAATAGCGATCAAAACTTATTCTAAATAAGATCAACCGAAAGCTTATTAAAAAACTTATCAAATCAAGCTTAAATGAATTAAGAAATTAAAAAAGACAATAAGCTATGAAATAACTTATTTGAATTCCATCTTAATTCTGAATAAGCTAGAAAAATAAGCTTAGAAAACAAGCTTTGAGGAGAAGAGCTTATTTACGAATAAGCCAAGAAAAGGGAAAGAAAAGAGAAAAAGATAAGCCAAAAGGATAAGCTAAATAACCTCAATAAATATCTTCATTTTCTTTAAAATAAGCAGTTACAATCAGCTTGAAATAAGCTTTTACAAAACTAAATAAGCTAAAAATAAAAGACCCGAAATAAGATAGAACAACCTTTTAAAGTGAGCTAATACTACTCCTAAAAACTAATAATATCAAAAATGGCATGCTTTTTTATACTTGAGCTCTAATGCTCGTGTGATAATTTAAAACAAACGAAGGGGGGGCGTAAACTTGTAAATTTGTTGAATGATGGCTTCATGATTACGTGGCAAATCACTGGATTCGAGGAAGGCACCCTCCGGAACCCTGACAGCAAATTCACTTCAGCCCGATCCCCACTCTGCGTGCGACACGTGGAGTTCTATATTGCGTTTCTTATACGCACACGCAATTTTATCTTTTAACTAAGAGAATTTTGTAAATGCCTGGCCACGTGTCTCATTTTGATTTGTCCTTCCATTAGATAGTGAGGGGCCTCAGTTGTCCTGGTTCTGATTTAATTAAAAGGGCTCGTTGATGCATTTGATTTATTTGTGGAGAGCTAAGTCCACGCCTGTTTCACAACTTCAATGCATAATTCATTTGTGGCTTATCAATTTCCATTTCCCTTGTTAGGCCGAGTAGTATGGGCCTGAGTTTGATGATTGTTTGTTGGATTACATTTCCATTGCTGGGCCATCATTACACACATTCATCTTGGGCTATTTAATATCTTTAGACTTGGGCTTTTAAATAAGTATGGGTCGGTCCGACCAATATAAATGGTGTTGGGCCGGCCCAATAAAAGATTAAGGCACCGTCAGACTCGAATTTTTATGCTCTCTCCAATGGCATGCTCAGGGAATTTTTCCGACCTCGTCTTGATCTCCAATAATAAGTAAACTTGATCGAATCGAAGCCGAAATTCCGTTTTTGCTTCGTTTTCAATCTTAGTACCTGCAAGACATAAAAACACAAACCAAACATATTTGCAATAATATTAAGCATATTTCATGTTTTTAATCTAATTAATAGTGTTTTCTAGGTTATAAATGATGTGTATTTTAGCGTACATCAAATTCCCCTACACTAAGCCATTGCTTGAGTCCTCACGTAATGTTTATAAAAACCCGCTCGGAAATAAATAATTTATCACCCCCTTAACTTTATGACCCCTCACAACTCAAACCAAGAACATAAAAGGTCTTTAAGAGGTTCAAAAATCATTTATTTCGAAAGCGCCCCCGTTTTAACTACTTATTCAATAATAGATAAAAAACTAAGATAAAATTTTTATAAAATTTATTTAACAATGCTACGAACGGAGTTGTCATCTCGACTTTCGCAATCTCCCAACTAAGCTTAAGAAATCACAGCTAAATATAACGATTAGATGGATAACACTACATCATATAATGCTAATTGTGTACGATTTAGCCTATTTTTGCTCTCCTTATTCCCTAATTTCCTTAAGGGATTTTATTTATTATTATTAGTAACAATAAATCTATGGCCTTATTTTTATAAAGGTAAACCCGGGTTTAGACCTTAAATTAGTTTGAAATTCTTTCCTAAAAGCCGTTTATATGGTAAGAATAAGGTTCCTACCATTAAGGTTTAATTTTGCTCATGATTTAAGGGTTATCCTTTATATTTATCTGAAACAACCTCCAAATACGAGTCCAGAGATTTTGGTAGTCTTTATTTAGATAACAGAGTCAAAAATTTGGCATTTATTTATTTATATAATTATTATTGCTACATTATTAAACTCCCGGGTCCTTTTTAAACAATGCCCACATCGGTATGCGAAGCGACATGGTCCAGAATTCTTATTTCGACAAGGAGGATCCTCGACCTTTTTGAAGGAAGACAAATCAAGAGCGAAACGAACCAGATGCTGCAAACTTGTATCAGTCTCGGATTTATTATTTCTTACTATGGGCTTACTTTTGAAGATGCCAAATCCGGCAACGAACCCGACCAGAGACAGTAACTTGTATCAGCCCAAGTTTGTATTAATTATTATTATTACCTCCACCCTTTAAACAACTGTCACATTGGTATGCGAGCCGACCATGATCCTGAAAGTCTTATTTCAGCTTCGATTTATTACATTATTATTATTATAGCCAAATTTCAATCATGCGGTCTTTTAACTACCTAGAAACGTTTAACTTAGCGAGCGCCATCAAGCAATCGGTAGCCTAGTCTTCCCACATCACATGACCAAAACCTACGATGGTGTGTACTTACTTTCAGACAGAAGGGAATCTCTACGAAGGAATCTATACTAAGATATCGCAAAAACCAAAGCAACTTTCATTTATTAACAAATATATATAAAGGTTTATTACGCTGATGGGAGCAAAAAATAGCCACAATTAACCTTATGAGCTCTAAAGAGATACAACTTCTCTCGATTAGCATCTAACTTATATCTAACTCTATCATTTTTCGTTCTTTGCAAAAATTTAAATCGAAAGCTAAGGGGAAAACTAGAGTTTAAAACCCGGTCAAGTCAAAAGCTACCTAGTTCTACAGGCCTACTTATTCCTATATTTTTATATTTTCATCATTTTTTTATTTATTTTTATTTTTTTATATATAAAAAACAATAAAATTTTAAAATTTTGGTCAAAACGGGGTTGCGTGAGAACACATACAGGCACAGGTAAGATCATATTTCGGCAGAAATCCCCCCCCCCCCTCCCCAACTTAAAATGGACATTGGCATCTCAATGTTCAAAAGCATCGGGTTTACCTCCACACTTGAAACCGAAATGCAAATGCCAAATAATTCCAAGCGAATGTGAAGGGGTAACAATACATATATAAATGATCAGGATCGAAGATTCCAATAAGCAAAAGATTGAATACCGGATGATTGGAGGATTGAAAACAAGCACGGGTCTTCACAATCTTAAGGAATCCTGCAAAAATTATACCACAAACCATAGAAAGAAGCACGCCCCCCACTTTGGATATAAAATCACACACTCATTTATAATAAGAAAATAGAAAGAAGAAAAGACACGGTATGCCTCTCGAGACGCGTATTGTTTGATGTGTCACTAGCTTGACTCGCCTAAAATTAAATTTTCATTAAAGCAAAAGGGTAGGAATATCTTCGGTGGGACATCCTCAAAATCTAGAGTCGATGTTAACAACGATAATTCCAGGATCAAATACTTCATTTTTGTCTCCTAGCAGGATATATTTAATGATAGAAATTTGAGGTATTCCTTAGAAAAGACGAGGCCAAAATTATATGATAAAGAAAATAGTAGTCTCGGGCCAAGTATGTTAAAAACATGATGAGAACCAAAAATGCCATAACGAAAATGTGGGAATGTAAGGATTGGTTTAGGCATGGTTGAATCAAAATTTAACTTTTCGTACGGAGGTGGGATTTGTGCGGTACTTTGTGTACTATTTAATACCCCTATACCAGTATGGTCTCCTATTTCAGGACTCTATCACTCTCATTGTCTGAATATCCAGATAAGAATTGTCTGATTTAAAGTAATTCAGAATCGGAAGTCAAACAAAAGGATCAGTGATAATCCTGTCAATAGTTTTGGAAATACAATCAAGGGAATCCAAGGGTTTCTCAGATTCCCTTGGGATTGGGACATGGTTCATCAATTATCTCCATGAGAATTAAAGTTCGATTTCCTTATCCCCCATTTAAAAAGGTTATTGGTGGTTCCTTATTAAGAAGGGATGTTTTCTGACTTATTTGACTCTAAGTTCATCCTTTAATAAATTTTCAAGAAAAAAGGATATCTCCCTCCGATCATTATTAAGCTCTAAAGGAGGGAGATCGCTCGAGATTTCATCATTTAATAATCCTTCTAGAAAAAGAATATCTCCTCACGATCGAAATTATCATCATCAACTTCTGGTGAAGTCGAATCATGATGAGGAAGAAGTGTGTCGGTCTCCTCCAAGATAGAATCATGATAAATCACTCATCCTCAGGTCGGTGTGAGATAAGATGAGGAGAGACGCGACCACAGGGTCAGAAAAAGGAGTGGGACTGCCACTCAAATAGTGAATCAATTTATGATCTTCAATCATCTCAGCAGGTTCATCATCATCACTTTCATCAGAGTCTGAATAGTAAAAGGTGTTAGGATGACTGGTCTGGATATGTGAACACTTTGAATTGTGTATCCAGTTTGCTTACCAAGGACCTCAACTCGTTCTTTCGAAGCGAAAGTAGTCTCAGAATAATGATTACTCATATTAGTGGTAGTGTTATAATACAATTCGGCGTCCTACTGAAAATGATGATGTGTCATATTCTTGATTAAATCATATGCTTCTTGAGGAGTCTTCCGCATGAAATAACGCCGGGCCACCATCAAGTTTTATTGGTAATCATCGTAAATTCCATAGTAAACAAGTAAGGTTTTATTTAAGAAGCAAATTTTATGGCTCGGGCGACCATTTATTGAAACAAGATTTAAAATCTTTACCTACAGCTTCAAATACTGATTCGGTAGGCAATTGCCGAAAATTAAAATTTTCTTTCCTAAGTTGCAATGCTCTAGAATATGAGTAGTATTTTGAAAGAAACTGAAGACCATCTCTTCCCAAGTATGAATAGAATGCGTTTTAAGAGTATAAAACCAAGATTCAGCTTCGTGGGTTAAAGAGAATCGAAAAAGATTGAGATTGATGATGTCATGAGAAACTCTATTTTGCTTAATGAATTGTGGGTGATAGATAAATATTTGTCTTGGGTGCTACATCTTGCTTCTTCATCTTAAATCCACAGTGAAAATTGAAAATTCAATCACGAAAAAGTAGCTGAACCATATGATTTTTTAATGCAAAATGGTACCCGGAACGGTTGTCGGAATGATCGGTCCTCCTCTACCGATGAGTGACGGTCGATAAAAATCCTCCATGTCCGAGGATCATGGGAATGAGAGGAAGAAAAGAACATCGTGAAGATATTTAAAAATATAAGAAGAGTAATAGATAAGAATAACGCTAGAGAGGGCTACAAGAATTTTATTATTATTGTATATATATTTATTATTATAATATTTTTTTGGATTTTCAATATTTATATAAAAGAAAATAAAATAGAAATGGAAAATATTTTTGGGTTTTTTTTATTTAGAAAATAAAATGAAAATATTTTTGGTATTTTAAAATTCTTATATATAAGAAAATAAAATAAAATAGAAAAAAAAATATTTTTGGATTTTTATATTTTTATAAGTACGAAAATAAACTTTCAAAAGAAAAAGGATCTTTAAGGCACTAACTTCAAACACCACGTGAAAATCGTACACCTCTCCCCGGCAGCGGCGCCCGTTTTGATATGAAGTCAAAAGGTGTCGTAATAATATATAGTATATCCCGTTAGATAAGAATATTACTTTTGGAATGAGTACATAAGTTTCTTTCCGATATTATCCGTGTCGTTTCCACGGCGATGAGATGACATTCGAAATCCATTGTTAATGTTTTGAAAAAAAAATGCTTGATTATTTTTTTAATTATTTTGGTTTAAAACTATTTTTAATATTAATAAAATTAAACTAATTTTAATACTATAATTATAATAAACAATTAAACTACGAGAATTATGCCAAAATAATCTAAAAGATTTATAAAATGAACATATGTTTTGCTAAGTGACGTGAAAAGTTCATCAAGTGTGAATTTAAGAGTACTATTAACGATATTTAATTTTCCTTAGAAAAGTAATTATCTCTACAATTGGGTCTATTTTGACAACAATCTCTCAAAAAGATATTAATTACTAGATATGTAGTTTGACTATTTCTTCGGCTTTTTTCCTTTGAAACATTTAAAGTATAAATCCAAATATTCCAAGATTATTAATTAATTAAACCATTTTCCAAATCCACACTTAATTTCCAATTCACAATATCACTTAACAAGCACTAATAAACTACTCGTTACGCATAATGATCAAAGTAAAAAAAACTAACCATTTTAGACTAAGATACACTAATGATTGAAAATGGATAGAAATGGTAGCCCGAATTGACAGAGCCGTTACAATAACGATAACCACCCGATTTAATAAGCTTAAAGAAAATAATCAAATTCGTTTTCTAGCTTATTAAACCCGTAAGCTCCACGTCTCATGAGTTGAACAGTACCAAAAAACAAACATAAATCACAAACTGTTAAAATAATAATAATTATATCAAAAGCAAATATCCAATTCTAGTTTTCTGTTTTGCACCAAACAAAGGAGCCCAAGAATTTGATAGAATAGTTTGGGCCTCTTATCAGTTTACACTACTAAGCCCAACATCAAATCTATTATTCGCTTTTCACTTT
This sequence comes from Tanacetum coccineum, assembly GCA_026074375.1. Taxonomy (NCBI): domain Eukaryota; kingdom Viridiplantae; phylum Streptophyta; class Magnoliopsida; order Asterales; family Asteraceae; genus Tanacetum; species Tanacetum coccineum. The sequence goes on from BQNB010010928.1 coordinate 56,730, forward strand.
GTTGCTCAAATTAGAAACAATTTTTAGGAAACTACTTTTTAACTATTTACTAATAAGCTAACTATTTGTTCAATAAGCCGAAACTGAATTTAAGCCCACAAGAGTATTCACAAAAGCTTTATGAAACAAAGCGATAAATAAGAACTTTTAACAAACGTATTAAATGAAATTATCAAACAAACTTAGATCTTAAAAAATAAATATAAACGAACAATAAGCATCAAACATAAGTCTCACTAACTGAATAGGTTAAGATAACAACAACTACACGCACAGCTTATTCGAATAGGCAAAAAGCTAGACGAGATCTAAACGGTATTTCAAAATAAGCAAATGAAAAAAGATGCTAGAAAAGAATAATAATAAGCCGAAGCTTATTCAGGATTTTTAAGCTTAAATCTAAACGAATAAGCTATATCACAGCTTATTTGAGATCTGAAAATAAGTTATCAAAGAAAATAAGCGATCAAAACTTATTCACAAATAAGCTCAACCGAAAGCTTATCTAAAAACTTATTAGATCAAGCTTAAAAGACAATAAGCTATGAAATAACTTATTTGAATTCCATCTTAATTCTGAATAAGCTAGAAAAATAAGCTCAGAAAACAAGCTTTGAGGAGAAGAGTTTATTTACGAATAAGCCTAGAAAAGGGAAAGAAAAGAGAAAAAGATAAGCCAAAAGGATAAGCTAAATAACCTCAATAAACATCTTCATTTTCTTTAAAATAAGAAGTTACAATCAGCTTGAAATAAGCTTTTACAAAACTAAATAAGCTAAAAATAAAAGACTAAATAAGCTAGAACAACATTTTAAATTGAGCTAAACTACTCCTAAAAACTAATAATTCCAAATGGCCTGCTGCGTGTGATATTTAAAACAAAAGAGGGGGAAAACTTGTAAATTTGCTTGAATGATGGCTTCGTGATTACGCCAATCACTGGCTTCGGAGAAGGTACCTCGTAACCGCCAACATTAATTCAGCTCGATCCCCTACTCTGTGTGCGACACGTGGAGTTCTATATTGCGTTTCTTATACTCACACACAATTCTATCTTTTAACTAAGAGAATTTTGTAAATGCCTGGCCACGAGTCTCATTTTGATTTGTCCTTCCTTTAGATAGTGGAGGAGCACGTGACCGGTTTGATTTAATTAAAAGGCACGTGACTGCCATTTGATTTATTTGTGGAGAGCTTAGTCCATGCCTTGGTTCACAACTTCAGCATATTCATTTGTGGTTATCAATTTTCCATTTCAATTGTTGGGCGAGTAGTAGTTAGGGCCCTCTAAGTTGATGATTGCTCATTGGATTACATTTCCATTGCTGGGCCACCATTACACACATTCATCTTGGGCTATTTAATATCTTTAGACTTGGGCTTTTAAATAAGTATGGGTCGGTCCGACCCATATAAATAGTGTTATTGCCGGACCCTAATAAAAGATTAAAGCACCGTGGACTCGAATTTGCTGTTCTCTCTCCTATGGCAAATGCTCGGGGAATTTTTCCGACCTCGTCTTGATCTCCTATAATAAGTAAACTTGATCGAATCGAACTCGAAAATTCCATTTTTGCTTCGTTTTCAATCCTTAGTACCTGCAAGACATAAAAATACAAACCAAACATATTTGCAATAATATTAAGCATATTTCATGTTTTTAGTCCAATTAATAGTGTTTTCTGGGTTATAAATGATGTGTATTTTAGCACACTCAGTATTTTTACGAGTATTTGGATGCGAGGAAACGGAGCGATTTTTAAGAAATTTTAATGAATTTGGGTAGAAATCAGCATTGTCCCAAAAGCTTCTAATTCCTTTGATATGTGTGGGTGGTGAAAGTTTAGAGATTACTTCGATTTTTGGCATTTCGTCGAACGTCGAGGCTGCTTTTGGAAAACCTTTGTGTCCAAGTATAATTTCTTCTTTAACCATGAAGTGACATTTTTCCCAGTTAAGGACAAGATGTGCATCTTTGCAACGTTGAAGCATTTTATCGAGGTTGTTCAGATAGTGATCAAAAGAGCTTCCAAAGACGGAGAAATCGTCCATGAATACTTCGACTGATTCTTCGATCATGTCATGAAATATAGCCAACATGCACTTTGAAAAGTTAGCTGGGCATTAAAATCGAAAGGGCATGCGCCTATAAGCGTCATGTTACCTAAAAAAGGACATGTAAATTGATTCTTTTTCTTGGTCCATAGGATTCTCTTTGGTATTTGAAATATTCCAAAAAACCCGGTAGCAGAGAAGGGAAAAAAGAAAGTATTTATTCTCCTGAGAGTCGCTTCCACTCTAAACATTTTGATCATAAATGGCAAAAGGGAAATGATCTTTTGCAGTTGCCTTCGTTGAGTTTTCGCGATAGTCAATGCAGGACTCTCCAACGTTATAACAATTTTGATTGCGGACAAGTTCGTTTCTTTGTTAGTAACAAGTGTGATACCACCTTTTCTTCGGTAAAGTGAATTCGGGCTTACTAAGGGCTTATCAGCGATTGGATAAAATGGCTACATGTATCGAGCAGTTTAACTATTTCCTTTTTTAAATATTCTGCTTGTATGGAGTATTCTTCTTTGTTTTTGAACAATGGTTTTTTGTCTTCCAGGAGTTGAATTTTAGGTTTTACAAATAGTTGGCAGTTTTCTGAATGTCTTTTGTTTTCCAAGCAAGGCTTTTGTTTATGTATTTTAGAAACGCGATTCGAGTTTGTGTTTGTTTTTTTAGATAGTGGAGATGATATGGTTACCAGGAAGAAACAGGGTGTTCTTCCAAAAATAAATATTCAAGTTATTGAAGAGGTTTAAGTTCAAGATCAGTAGGAGGTTCTTAGATTAGATGTTATTAATCTTGTAATCGGTGTTAAAGGTGATTTTTTTGAATGGTGGTTCTTCGGTTTCGGATTCGGATTCAAAATTTTCATCGGTAGTCATTGCCATGAATTCATCGAATTCACCAAAGAGTTTTTCTTCAAGGATGGTTCATTCGATGGAATGAGGATTTCATTACTTCGTTGAGAAGAGCATCGACAATCTCCTTTCTAAGTTCTTCATCGATGACGTTCGAATACTGAAAAATGTATATTGTTTGAATAGGAATATTTCATCGCAGAATCGATGTGAAAGATCATTCGTTCAGTTCTAACTTCGAGATTGAGTTGCTTCTGTTTAACTCGAATTACTGCATCGGCAGTGTGAAGAAAAGGTCTTCCTAAGATAAGGGAACTGTTACTCATCTTCTTCATTTTTTTGAATAACAAAAATTCGGTAGGAAGGTGAATGTTACCAACTTCAACGAGATATATTTGCAGCTATTCCAAAACGAGGTTTTGGTACTGATCGTTCGCGCTAATCTTCGCTTCATTTCTAGTGGGTTTAAGAGTTATAGAGAGAGAATTTAGAGCTATTAAGGATATGGCTTGAGATTTATGCTCAACTAGACCAAGGTCGGCTAAAGCATTGACATGAGAAAGCTTTGTTGAAATTACATGGAATAAGAAAACTTCCGGGGTCTCTAAGTTTCGGTGGAACTTTGTTTTGAAGGACCGTGGAACTTTCATCGCTTAGGAAAGCGGTAGAAATTTGTTTGATTTTGTGTTTATTATTTACGAGTTCTTTTAGAAATTTGCCATAGTTGGGCATTCCGGCTAAAACATCAATAAGAGGTACGTTGATTCGAACGGCTCGGATCATGTCGAGGAATTTTTCATATTGAGCTTCCATTTTTTCTTTTCTAAGGCATTGAGGATATGGGATTTTTGGTTTGTATGGTTTGGTTATTGGTGTTTCTTTAACTGCGTTTATTTGGTGTTTTAGGCGGTTGGGGGTTGAGGTGTAGGTTCATCATCTTCATCATCACTATCAAAGTTGATAGGACTTTCGAAATTGTTTTGTTGATCATTTGGGTTATCTGGTGGGTCATAGGATTTACCACTCTGTGTAAATACGGCATTCACATGCTCGTTTCGAGCTTGCGGTGGTTGGTAAGGTTTAGATGAACTACCTTTTGGGTTAGGTTGAGTGTTACTAGGAAGAGATCCATAAGGTCGACTAGATTGCTTGTCAGCAAGTCTGTCGAATTTAGCTTCGAGATTTTGAATAGAGGCTTGATGGTTTTTGGTTGTTGTTTCGAGTTTGTTTTTTATATCCATAAAGGTGTCTTTGACAAAAGAGTTGGTCGAGTATTGAGCTATAATGAAATCGCTAGGTTGTTTTTGAAGATCGGGTTTATTATCAAAGTGAGATTGACAGTTGTCTCGGTTGTAATCGTTTTTTCCGCTTGAACGTCAGTTATCGCGGTTGGAATCACGAACGCGGTAATCATTGTAAAAATGAGTACGATGGAAAGTTTGCATGAATTTGGCTTCTTCTTCACGTGACATAGGAATGTCATCATCGTCAAGGTTTGATTGTTTTGAACAAGATTGAAAATCTTTATACTGAGCATCCATTTTCATGGTCATGGCATCCATTCAAGCTATAATTTTGTTTGTGTCGGAATTACTGCTACCTTCAGCGGCGGAAAAGGCAACAGTTTCTTATAGAGATGATTTGGTTTTTTTTTTGGTTTTAGCCCAATCGAGCTTAATAAGAGCTTTGTTCTTCGAGAGAGCTTGATAAGCTTGATTTGGTGTTTTAATCAAGAAAATTACCACAATGTGACATTTTAGAACTCTTAGGTGATTGTGTTGAGGACCATGGTAAAGGTTTTGCTACGGTTAGGCCTTAATGGGATAGCGTAGTTTGACCATGGACGTTTGCTGAAGGCATTTTTCGCTTTATACGCTCAAAGCCATAAAATCGTGAGAGATTCATTTGTTAAGGTGTTGTGAAAAGTAAAAAAAAAAACACTCTTTGGATTTTCTTGAGGATTTGATTCGAAAAGAGCTAGGGTAAAGATTGGCCTATGAAATCGGTTCGAAAAGTTCATCCTCGTTTTGATATTTACTTTGTTGAGTTCGATCCGAGCATGGTTTGTGCTTCTTCCAGGTGAGTGATAGGAGAACACATCATAAGGCGGACAGACTTCAATTCTCGAGTGTCTTTTGTATGTACTTAAACATGTCACATATTCAGAGGAATTGTTGATGTGTTTGTGAGATCATGTGTTTTGGTTTTACCATCAAATGAGTGGTTTCCCTTGATGAGAGAGTCAAGGGTACTTTAATGGCGGAGAATTCGTTTGCGGGTTTCAGGAATGTGTGATTGCGGAAACCGTGGATTCGAGTCGGAGCGAAACAAACGTGTCAGGACAACCCAACATGGGATTCATCATCCTTGGATGTACTTTTGAAAGATCATCAAGTAAGTGACAAAAAATAATGATGTTTGGAGCATTTGGCGGATTTAGGACAGATTGTCTAGGGTGTTGAGGTGGACTTGTTTACTTGTTCGAAGGGAACTCTTCTGTTTTCGTCAGAGTCTTCGATTATGTAGTTACGTTCGGGTTCAGGTATGGTTTCATAAAGTTACGTAGTTAGAAGCACGTGTTTTGCATTATAAAGGGTTAATTTGTGTGGTTCGGTTTGCCACAGAATAAACGTATGTACGGCGATGTAAAGATTTGGAAAGTTAAAAATTATTTTTAATGGTTTGATTACATAACAACTTTGATCCCTGGCAGAGCTCGGCGCAAGAGCCAAAACTTTTTGAATGTTTCGAAAGTCTTTAAATTTATATATGACTGAGCATTACCGTTTATTAGATAGAAACACAAGGATCAGAGTATAACAACGTAGATGTTAGTACATCTTTTTTAGGTAGGGTCCAGGTCGTCTCACAGGCGATTCTGCGTTTAAGTGTCGATTAATCAGCTGAAAAATAAACTTTAACAAATGTGAGAAATATGACTACTCGGATAATATCATATAATTCATAAGCAGTGGTAATATTTACGATCTTAGATTTGGGACATTAATTTATAAAAAGTATTTTCTCGTCAGAAAACGTTTTCACAAATTAACTTGTTTAACTTAAGACTTACGTTTAGTTAACTTGATTAAATGTGTCACTCAAATAATCCAGTTACTATTATATCAAATCTATTTTGTTTATTAAATAACCTGAAGTGATTTACTCATCACCGACGATTAAAGATTATAGGTACAAAACTTTAATACTTGTAGTATCACAACCGGTCTTTCGACCTGTACCGGTGTGTAGTATATATCATAAAGTTGAGAGATAAGATACGACTTAGTTGATTATAAAAAAATAGATTAAGAATAACAAGGAACGTAGATTGCTACCGCAACGCTTATTCATTGTTTTATTTCACCGAGTAAGTCATGAGAGGATTTAGTCTCATGGTAATGAATGTTATAACAAGATTAAAGGGAATAACAAGAAAACATACTGATATTTTCAAGGTACGATTATGGATCAATATTCTCCCGTAACAAGTATGGATCAAAATACAACGCTTTTTCTTATAAATCTATTATATTCTGTCTTCGTTCTATCATGTTTGATCTTTCAGTCTTCAAAGTGGTTTATGGTGTTTTTTGGTTGAAGAATTGGAGATATGAATTGTTGTATGAGAGTTATATTGAGTAGGAGATGTTTGAAGTGATGTGAGAATAGATCGAAAGTTAGTGAAAATTCGGCCATTATTTAGAGGCCAAGGTTTGGGGTATAAAAAGTGCGTTGCCACATAGAGATGTGCGGCGCACTTATGTGATTAAAGGCGAGGGGAATTTCAATGATAAATTGAGAAGTAGTGGGCGAAGCTTGGGGTATAAATCGCAATCTTCATTTAATTGACATTAATTCTTGGACTCGCTTGAAAGTGCGGTGCACTTAGGTCAAGTGCGGCGTACTTATGCCTTTTTCACACTTGAGTCTTTTTCTTTTCGTCTAACTTGCTTTCCAATATCGAAAACACTTGAACTTTTACTTCCTTTGAGCTCGGGGTGACTTCAAGTGAACCTGCACATAATTTATGCTATTAAGTATCGAAAGTTCACGAGAAATGATTGAATATGTATAAATAACGCCGCTAAAAACATGTACAATTTAGGCGTTATCACGCAAACAAATTGTTCTACGTAAATACTTCTCAACGCTATTAAACATAAACAAATAGTTTCATGAGTGAAATTTTATATCCATCTATAGTTCCTTCCCTCTGGTGTCTGTTGAACCATTCGAATGATACTAAACGAAAATCCAAAAACCATAATATGGAACTAAGAACGATAAAATCAGAAGAAATACCTAGATGTGAATTAACCCTCTTCGTAAGAAATTGTTGAGAGACCTTCTTGCTGTTTATGCTTGGGATTAGAATTTAGGTCAGAATTGTAATGTGCGTTTTTAAAACAGTTGGAAAATGAAATACTGTAGCTACCCATGTTCCAACATAACTTAAACTTGGAAAACCAAGCACTACTACAGAGCATCTTTATCCGCATTTGACCTTTTGAAAATAACCAAAAAGAGTTCCTGGCAATCTTATAGAAGAAAAAAACAATTAAAAACCTAGGCGCATTTTCTCAAAATCTACGCGATCTCACTAACAATGAATATTACCATTCCAGCATTGTTTTCGTCTGTGATTGTAATGAGTTGCTTCTAGATTCAGGCCAGATGGTCCAAGAGAGTGTGTGATATTAACAAATCCTAAACACACAATCAGCTTGCTAACAAATGAGTTTCAAGAAAAATAAAAAGCAATCCGATGTGGATTCACAATCATTCACATCAAAAATAAAAATGTAATGAGTTTAAAAGATCAAAATCCAAGCTCAAACCTTAAGTTAATATTACTTGAATATACTTGATTTCTTGACAATTAGAGTTCCACTTCCTTCAGTTCTCTTGAACTTTTGTGTACTGAGGGCTCTATCAGGCTACTTTAATAGGATTAAAGTTTGAGTCCATACATTTGCTTTCTGGTTCACCTTACTCTGAATGCTTTTATGACCACCATAAAAAAACTCCATTTAGTGCAATAAAAATTTCCAGCTTCTATATCCTTTGATAACAAATTTATACTTACTATGAATAATCAAAAAAGTACGGCAGTATGGCAACAAGTATTCGACTGCCATGCACTTCAAGATGTTTTTTATATAGTTTCCTTTTGATGTGTTGAAAGCTCAAAGTTATGGTTAACATCATGTTTGATGCAGATTTTCGTTTAGTTGTAAGCACTTATTAGTGTTTATTTCATAAACGAAGTACTTAAATCTGCAAAATAAATACATACCCTCAATGCGGTGTAGGAGCATAGCTCATCGAGTTATATCAAACGTAGGGATCTTCACAACCTATTAAATAAAAAAAATTCCACCATAATAATGTGCAACTTTTTTCTTTTAAGGTTAATACAAAGGAATATAATGCATATTTGTATATGTGCACGCAAATATTAGAGATCTTGTCTGCCAGGGATTTAGATTAGGGTTTTTGATTCATTGATATTGGAATAACTCATTGGTCAATATCAGTAAATTCAAATCCTAATACAGTAACATGTGTTTTGGTTGAGTTAAGTGTAAACCGTATCAAAGTAGTAGTCGGGTAATTTGTAATCTTTCAAAAAGATCGCATCCGTTTTAATAATAATATAGAAAAGGCATACTTCTAACCGTTACTGACTAATTATACAAAGCCATAATTCGTTTTTTTTATCAAAAGCAAAAACACTAACCGGTAGAGAATAGAATGGCGGTCGAGGACTCTTACGTATAATCTGCTAAAGAAAAATATGTCCAAAAAAGATGTTCAGATTAGTTCACAATGCATTAACAAAATACTTAAAGTATGTAATGAAAGAGAATCTATATAAACTGTGAACTATGATGGTGCTTGTATTTAGAGATGGAATTTGCACATCTGACCGACAAAAAACAGCAGGTAGCTTGAAACTGCAATATTTTCAACCGTAAATGTAAGTATCTCGTATAATAAGTTTCTGATGAACTAAAAAAGAAATTTCAACACTAACAGTAACATATATCTTTCATTTACGCAAATCCAGAAAGCAAATCTGAATCACTCAAAACCAATGAAAGAAACCTTAATGTTTCCAAATAAGATTCACACGGGTGTTTCTGATTTTGTTTTAGGACTACTTAGTTGCTTATTTCGTTTTGATACACTTTTCATAAATATAACCACACAAAACTTAACTATTTGACTAACTAATAAAAACTAACACTAAGTCCGAGGGACAATTACAATTAAGCTAATATAGAGGACTAATTTCTTAACTGGAGTTTTTTTTTATTTTCTTTCTAGTGCTAGCACAACACTCAGACGCCTTGTCAAAAACCTTCCGGAGTGGTGATGTGGTTTCTCATTTACTGGCTTCCCTCTTTCATATTAAGTCTTTTACTTACTTCGGGGAGAATATTTTTATATATTTAATTACTTATCCACTGTGTTTTATGCGAATTGTATATGTTTAGGGTGTCAAATGTAGCTTTCACTATGTCGATTAACTTAAGGATCCAAGGACTCACATATACATAATCTTATGTGTCATTCGACCTTCATGTCCGTCAATCAGCTTTTTTCCTGTTAAAGACTTTCTCATTGTCGCTTCAACTTGTTACTCAAAACCCACACTCACTGCTACCGGAATTCTTCATCATGGTGGCTTAATCCCATGAATCACAGCAACAAACATCCTTAATCTTAATGAAAACCTTATAAATTACCTTAACTATAAAAGCTATAATAGGTAACAACCAAGAACACAAACAAATAAAAAAATAACAATGAATGGGTATCGAGTAATCACATTAGCAGATTAAATCAACCCCAAGAGATAAGTCCTCGTGAAGCTTGAGCCTTTGCACGGAATAATAAATCTAGCCATCATCAACTAATCAAGATTCAATAAACTCGAATAAAAAGTATAATTTAAATCAAAGAAAAGAATACCATATGACCAATCACATAAATCAAAACTTTTACTAAAAAGCCCTACTAAATCAACCAACCAACTAAAAGCATTAAAACTCACTAGAAATAATATAACATGAGTTGCCATGCAATTCTCAGGATGATAAATGAATGTATTAGGGTTTGAGGTGAATATGGTTATGAATATATGGATATGAATGATATTATGTACTAGAGAATAGTGAATATTGATGTTGGTATGATATTAGGGTCAGAGATTTAGGACTTTGATGTGAAAAAAAAGATAAAGGATTGTGTTTATTAAACCATACTATTGTTTATTTTTGAATTTAAAATAAAAATCTGGCATGGTAAAGGGGTTGGAAGGCTGCTTGTTTCTATCGATAAGACCAGGGTTCGATCCCTTCCGATGACAAAGTTTTTTACAAACAAGTTTCAGAAAATTTTAAGAAAAATGTGTGTCTGTCATCGTTAAGGTGAACATCCCTGTCACTAAATCATTTTATACATCATAGTTAGCACCATATATATTACTTTATATATATATTTTATAATATTACTATATACTTTCTATATATATACCCGTCCGTACGGCGGGTTTGGTTCATAAAAACTTTTTTGAAACATCGTTTGGCGTTCGTATTTAATGGTTTCCCGTGTTGTCTAAACAAAAGAATTCTTCAGTCGTGTGAGATTACCGTTTTTGGTAATAAAGCAAATGAAACCTATAATAGTGTTTGTCATTGGCTTTTAGTAATCGTCACTTCTATAGATTATGTCAATTGGAAGAGTAAATATTTAACCATATTAAGTAACTGGTTAATGAATTCCAATCATGTTAAATATTTATAGTGTGAATTAAGTACAAAACAAATGATTGATAATTGATTAAGAGGAATAAAACTTAATAAATTATCACCATTAAAAAGTATAAAGTTTTTAGTTCAGTTGCGAAATAAGGTTTTTTATACAACGTTGGTCGTTGAAGTTGTGTATTTTTACCGTCTTTATACGACATAGAATCTTTACAACCATTCTTGTTCTGACCTTGAGACAACGGTCATAATGGTTGCCCATTATTTTAGGATCTATTTGTTTTGGGGGTAAAGGGAAACTGCTCAGGTAAAATAAATTAGGTTATTTGTTTCATCAATTTATTTGGTTATTCATAGTGGGTCTTATTCCTTTTTTTTAAAAAAAATTCATATCTCTGGTTGCTGTTATGATTGTTTCACGCAAAGCATATATAATGGTAACGAATTATTCCAATATAGTAGATGCACTACCTAAACCATTTTTTTTCTTGCGCTACAAATTTTCTTCTTTTCAGGGTATGCAAGTTTAAGCCATGGTACTAACAAAGTTCTCTTACTAAGAGAACTTCAGTAGCGACATTAGCGTTGGGTTGACTAGTTCCCACATATACCCAAGAACCACACTAATATCTTAAAAGGGGTTGAATTAGCAATCACTTGAAATTCATAAGCAAGGATCAAGGAAAACAGGGTAGAACAAAATTCAACTCATTCACAGTTGCCAATATTTCATTTCATAAAACTCAAATTAATAAGGAAAACGGGTAGAACAAATCAAGAGTCACCCAAAGTACAAAAGTTGCCAATATTTCATTTCATAAAACTCAAATTAATAAGGAAAACGGGTAGAACAAATCAAGAGTCACCCAAAGTACAAAAGAATCATTATATTATATTTGTCACACTATTATTTATATAATGAACATTGAATGCGGTCTTTATGGTCTATTCAGGACTACTGCCTCAAGGACTAATAACTTATCCAAAAGAAGGGAACTACAATTTTTTTTATGATCTAAATGTATAGCAGATGAAGTACATCATTTACAAAAATTACCAGTAGTTAATATTAACTTCTGACCACCAAAGATACCTCTCCTCATGGCATCTTCAAACATTGTATCAACACATATATCACGTGGGCAACATCATTTTCTTTTATCAAACATGTGGGACAGTATCGGCTAGTTTGCTCATTCAGTATGTTGAACTAACAAAGCTATTCACTTGACCACTTTTCATCAAATTCAAATCATCAGCAGCGAACTTCACGGGGAGCATGGTTGCATCAGCAAGACTCAATCCATTCTCACCTGTGCAGGTACGGATCTTTAACTTATTGGTGGATGCAGAATCACTAGACATAGGATTTCTAATCTACTACTTATAGATTCACATTAAAAAAAGATCGTATTTCAAAACACCTTTGCATAATTCGACATATAAAAAAATATCATTTAGAGCCAGATGATTGATTGCCAAATGATGATTGATTGAGATGCACCGAAATATCCACACTATAATCAAACCAAAACGACATTGACTAAATTACAAAGTTCACTCCAAAAGTAAATAGTATATATATTTGTATGTGTTTTCTCACCATAGTATGCAGTTTCCCCAATTGTGTCTACCCATATGCAAAGGTGCAGACATTGTAACTGCCCATAACTGACCGTGTTAGGCCGAGTGTTAACAAATACTTTCACAAAGATTTTCCCATCTTTCATTAGATATAAGATTTAGAACAGAATATAGCTGTATATGCCAGGTTAAACTAAAAAGTTGCGATCAAAGCTGGAAAATATGCAACTAGGGCATGTTGCGTTGGGCAAACCGATCAACACTGGTTCATTTTTACAAGTTGATGGCTAAATTGACTAGAAACACATTTGTATAAAAAGCTATAAATTAACCAGAAAACAATTTTCTGGCCCAAAACGATCAACCTCTGCAACATCTAGTGTAAATAGTTGGTCCCACGGGACCTTTAAAAGTGAATGTGACATGTCGTAATTTCACACTCTTCCTACAGCAACAAACTCTCTTGGTTCTTGTAAACAAACATTTGAACTTCAAAGGAAAAGCTTTAAATATTATCTAACAAAACTCACCATTCTTTTATAAGCCAATGTAATGTTCATGATTGATCTAATGGTCTCATGAAGCCTTTAGTGGATAGAGTCAAGAATAATCACTAGTTTACTGACGTTGCAATAAAGTTTCAAACTATAGGTAGATTACCATCACAATACAAAAAAAAATGCATCTGATTCAACCGGCCGTTAATCACAAACTACATAATCATGATCTAACCAATCAATTTCTAAATAGCAGAAAGAGCAGCTTTTGAAGATATGTCCAAAGAGAAGATCATCTTGTTTTCATCGGGGTTGTTGGTCTTTGGTGGGCTTGAATTTCGATTTAACATCAGTGATGTGTGTTGCCCGATTTGCCTCCGAATTGAATTAATTATCTTTTAGGTTTACTGGGTTATCACCAATCATATCTGTCATATAAAAAATGTCTTTTGTTATTCCATTTTCAGTTGATATCTCTGCTCGTTTTATGCATAAACTATTCTCCCTCAATATCCTTGTTTATATTCTATATAGTCCTACCGATCACTTGGCTAACAGCTCTAATCTAGTGCTAACAAACAACGCAAATAATCCTTTCTAAAATTCTAGTACCAATTAGACATATGCGTAATTATTATGTTATAATATGTGATGACATCCAAATAAGTCTATTGTTATAGCATCCTTGATCCCTTGTAATTAGCCCATTTTGTATAATTATTGCAAAGAATTGTTACTTAATCGTTTATATTTGAGAATTGCAGTAATTATGGAGTACTTGGTGAAGATTAACTAAAAGGCACGCATTCTGGAGCTTAAACGAAGATATTTTGAAGATTACAGTTCTGACAACCAATACGCTGTATCCATAAGAAAGATATGGTGTATTGTGCTGCACTCACCAAAGACACAAAAGAAACAAGATAATACGCCGTATCCAGAAGGAAAAGAATAGCCGTATTCAAGCTTTATGGAAATAAATTATTTTGGAAGATATCAAACGTGGTCCCTACTCCAAGAAACCCCCGATACGCCATATCCAAGACTTTAGATACGCCGTATCGACCATATTCTAGACCCTATAAACAGAAAACTCAAAAATGATTTTTAAGTGTGCTAAATCATATTCTCGATACCTAAACCATAAAAATCGATTTTCAGAGGAGAAAAAGAGTAGAAGAGGTCGAGCAACGCGATTAATTCCATAGGAGACAATGTGTAATTTCTTATACTCTTATAATCGTTCAGTTTTTGGTATCATTCGTTAACTCGGTTAGTTTACCTTGGCTAAATCATTACTTTTGTATTAATTATGATGTTTAAAGGCTAATACCTTCGGGTATTAGCCATTATTTTTGAAGATATTAATGTTGGTATTTATTTATCTCGTATTCCTTAATTTATCGTGATTGCGTTGTTTATGTTTATAAAATTATACTTGTTTATGTGCTTTTGTATGGACCTTGTCATTCAACTAGATCTTTGTGATATGGCCCAAGTAATCTAGATGCGAGGATAGTCTCAAAAGTGATTTATACATCAAGACAATATGATCACAATTAACGCGACCCTTTCTTTGCCCTTTGATGTGAGCTTAGTTGGATACATAAGTGACCTTAGGTATTAAAGAGTACGTTCTCAATTAATTGGTAAGATTGGTTAGTGGAACTATAGGTATGACATTGTCATTAAGAGTAAGTGGGTAAAGGGTCTCTATTAAGCTAGGGTTTAACAAGGATCACCATTGATTTAATCCTAAGTTAGATTATAATTAGAATCATGGATGCTTTATTGCGGATGCGGTTAATCTTTGACTGGAATTCTACGTGTCTAGTCTTAGGAAGAAGTAACACTAGTTCTTAAGAATGCTAATGCCGCCCTCTCGAGATAAGTAATCATTGCACTAATAAACAAACCAACGTTCTGATTAGATTAATAATGGTTAATACAGTTTTCTTATATTTGGCTAGACCGCTCTTTTATCTTCTGTTGATTTACTTGCGTGTGTTTTAGTGTCTTGAATTGGTTTTAGTCACCACCAAACCCGTGTCAGTCTCTCAGGCTGAAAACCTCTTTTTTCATTAGATTTAGGATTAACATAGGTTTAGCATAGATTAGACAAACTTAGATTAAAAAAACCAAAGTATTAATAAATTGAAAGTGTTCCTCGCTCTTAGTGATCGACACCCTACTTACCACGAAACTCCTACCGACCGGGTACACTGCCCGTTAAAGTGTTGTTTTTGGTTAAGTCGGCAAAATATAAATTTAAAACTTGAATCATAATTTACAACCACACAACGACACATTAAGTTTTGGCGCCGCTGCCGAGAAGTGAGAATTAATCTTGATTTTTATTTGATATTTTGGTTTTTAGGTTATATTAGATCTAACCATTAGGATTAATGTAATTTAGATTAGTGTATACTTCCTCCGTCCCAAAATTATTTTCCCATATTGACTTTTTAAGTCTTTTGTATCCAACTTTGACCTTAAATATTTTTGTTAATGTTATATAATAATTAATAAAAAGTATATGAATTGATTCGTACTTAAATGTATTTTTATAGTTATGATTTTTATCAAGTATTAAATAACACAAATAAAAATATTTAAGGTCAAAGTTGAAAGAAAAAGACTTGAAAAATCAATAGAGGACAATAATTTTGGGACGGAGGGAGTAATTCTGTATATTCTGTATATTTGCTTGTATATTTGTGTGTTTAATTGTTTGCATATTTAATTGTTTTTCATAATACACTGTTCTGGTCGATAAACCGATACGGCGTATCCACTTCCATTGGATACGACGTATCCAACTTTCTATCCAATACAACGTACTCATTCAAAAAGATTAATACGGTGTATTCACTTCATTTGAATACGGCGTATCGATCATCTGACACAGAAGCTGAATTTTTGTGTTTGATTTTCGTGCTTAATTTTCCTATCTTTCTTCAGAGCAAATCCTACTGATATTTTTACCTTTGTTGCAGATCATACTTATCAGAGCTAGTTGATTGAATAAAGAGATGGTGGACAAGGAAACGAAATCAACTATGAGAGAATTCGCAGCTAATGACCAAGCAGATTATTATTCAGGAATTACAAGCATTATGAAGAATGGAAAGAATGCTTATGAGCTGAAAGAAAAATTCCTTGATGATTTTCACAAGAATGCTTTTAATAGAACTCATGGGGAAGATGCAGTCGAACATATCGAATACTTCCTTAATATTGGTGACCCAATCGATTTACCCAATGTAAATCAAGATAAACTCAGAGTTGTTGTTTTTCTAATCTCATTGGCTAGAAATGCATGGAGATGGTTTGATGGAATTAAAGGATTAATTACTAGTTGGGTTGATTTGACTGCTAAATTTTTTTGGAAAATATTACCCGCCTTCTCGCACTGGAAAAGTTGAAACCCTGATAATTAAGTGGGACCCTACTAATCCCAAGTTCGAAAACTGCTTGGCCTCAAAGTTTGTATACTACAAAACCATGGATATATTCCCTAAAGGAGCTTTGTGGGACTACTGGAAGTTGGGAAGTGATGAAATTAAGCCAACGAATGAAGAAACTTCTGATGTTGAGGAAACTAATCATGATGATGAACGAGAAATCGGTGAAATTTTTAGGATTGAAACAAACTTGTTCGATTATGAAACACCGCTGTGCGAAAAATTCAAAGAGTTTAATTACCTACTCAAGATAGATCCTGATTTCCTTACTAAAGATATTGAGAGATTAAAGACTTATGATGAATACATGGATGATTGGATTTATGAATGGAACGAAAACGTGCCATGGGTACACAAAAAACCATGGACTGACACTAAAGTATGGATTGAACCCGCTCCAGTTGTGCATTGTTGTAAGCCATTTAATTATAAAAGTGGATATTGTAATGGAAGAAACTTACCAGCAGCTTACATAGTAGGAAACACGCTCTGATACCAAGATTTAGAATGGTACGATGCTTTGAAGGATAGCGAGCTGAAACAAGAAGCTTTAAGAAATAAGGCTATTATGGAAGGATTAATCGATGAAGATGATGAATCAAGTAATAATGGTTGGAGAAGATGGGATGGCTATGAGATTTCCGACCATGATCAAGAAGAAAGAGAATATGAAAATGAAGATAAGGAAAGATGTGAATTGTTTGATGATCATGAGTTGCCAGTTTGCACTATTAGAAGATTCGAGATGATATTCATTCGGACAAGACGAAGAGTACGTAGCTATAAAAGAAGATGAATACGAAGATTTGACGATTACAAGCAAAGATGCATGCCGAGAATATCAAGAAATCTTTCGCATGATGGACGAAGGATGGATGGTAACAAGAGCCGAATAAAGGTAGGAAAAAGTCTAACTTAAAGACTTCGCTGTAAACAAAAGTGCTTCCCAGGAGACAGCCCGGATTGTTATTTATTTTTATCGAGTCTGTCTTCCCAGACATTAATACGGCGTATCCGCTCCATACCATACGGCGTATTGAATGTATGGACGTTATAAGTCCTTTATTTTTATGCACTTTAAACATTATTGTTAGATCTGTCAATACGGCGTATTCATGCACATGATACGGTGTATTCAACAGACTGACCCGTATTTAGATGCTTTTTACAGGTTTCTATACGGCGTATTCCAGTTTATGGATACGACGTATTGGTCTCTTGTACAGTTTTATTTAGCTTATTTAAATTAACCGTAGATACCCGAGATAGGAATTTTGCATGTTTTTCCTATATTTTGCACAGGACCTCGATGGAAAAGAAATTGACGAAGTTGGTGAAGTATCAATCATCTAGAATCTTATGTGTGATTATAGTCATGCTGGTATCCAGACACATTTACAACACACAATCTTGCTCATAAACTCAACTTGGAGAATCTACTGAGCAAAATATTAGGGGAGTTTCTCATTCTAATTCCCGTTTTTAATGTTTTATCTATACAATGAGGACGTTGTATAATTCAAGTGGGGGGATGGGAATTAGAATGATATTTGTCCTATTTTTCACACTAAAATGCTTAAATTATGCTCAAATTTAATTTTTTTTCAAGCATACATTTGTGAAATTACTTGATACATAACCCGCACACAATAATCCTTGTTAGATTTTGTGAGGATTTAACCTTATCCGTTTCTAAATGTTTACCCAAATTCTACAAAAATATAAGTGTGCCGGTGATGTTGTAGACTTTAAAACTTGGCTTGGTATATCTATTCGAGGCCACAATAATGAGTACTATAGATTTAGATAGAGTAACTTGTATAAATTGGTAAATTTTTAGAATTACACCCAAAAAGCCTATATATGTTGTTTTATTAACTAACTACACTGGTTAGTTAACCCCCGTATAAACCCTTTGTTTACTCTCATCTTAAGAGTAAGATACCCCTAGAACAACCCATAGAGCCAATCCTTTAGGAATTACACCAACTATTTGTTTCGTTACACCTTTACACCTTAGCTTACCCTGTTAGATTATGTCCATTTATTAGTTGCTAGTTGCTTAAAGTGTAAAGTATGTATTTCCCGAGTCTTGTGTCAATTTTTTATCTTTGGTACGGTTGGGAAGAGATTTGCACATTGCAAATGAGAATGTATTAAGTAGTCAAAACTCATGTATTTTTACTACCAACACAATTATTGGTACGTCCGAAGAATGAAGAATTACCGAAGGAATTATCCGGAGTTATTATGATCGTAAAGATGGTGAAATTACACCGAGTTTCGTAGTTAGCATGTTTGAAAAAAAGGAAAAAAATTAGAAAAATCATAACAAAAAAGAGGAGGAAAGTTCGGAGATAATTGTTTCGCAAAAGCAAAGACCGAAGGAATTATATATAACACCCCCATTTTTGACATATAGCAGCGAAATCTAATCTGGGGTATTATTTCATAGTACAACAGTTCAATGAATCAATAGAAAACACAACTCAAAGATAACGTTTTTAAAAGATAAGTCTCATTCATATTTCATCAGAAGATTTTATAAACAAGGTCCCAAAATCTTATATGAAAACATAAAGTTATATGATAACCTTTAAGCCATCTTCGATCCGTGTCCACTCTGTGCCATAAATGCTCATATTAAACCTGAGATAACATGCTAAAAAGTCAACATGAAATGGTTGAAAGTGAAATACATAGGTTTATGTAAACCGTTTGAATACAATCATTAATAACAGTAGGGTTACGTTGTTATACACCCATAAGTGTAATAAATGCAATGAGTACAATTAATTATAGAAAAAGTATTATTTTGCCCTAAAGCTCAAGACACCATACCTTGAGATAATCAATAATTAACAAGAAGTTGCCCAACTGGTGCCCTTAGTGCCCACAAGCCAACCCGCAAATTGACAATGAAGGTTGCGTTTGGTTACCATGCAAAACAAATAGCCCAAAAGGAACCCCTCACATAAATTCCCTGAAGTATCAAAGATACAGAAGAATTAAGGTTTCTTTAAAAAGTTTAGTCGAAGTTAAATTAACGTTAAATTATATAACGTAATAGTTTAATAATGCGTCGATTCTATGATTAGATAACGATAATGTTCGGGTTTAGAAAATTGAGATTTAATATATAAATATTATATTTTTATAATTTAATTAAAAAATATTATATTATATATTTTATTAAGTTGCAAAATGACTAAAATAAACTATTGGATTATAAACTTTAACAAATATAGTCCTTTATATATAAAGTATAGTATAATTTAAAAAACCTTTAACTTTAGAACTTAGTCAAAATATGTCCTATATAGTTATAACTTTGAAATGAATGACATTATCAGCCCCATCTAGTTATAAATTTTATAAATTTTATGATATATAACCCTAATGCATGAAAATATTTAGAAATCAATTCCCAAAACCATGCAAGCTATTTTAGGGTCTCAAATGAATTTGCAGGGTTATAGCATATTAGAATAAGCTAAAAAAAAGTTCTAACGTAACAAAAGTTTAGTAAAAATAATGATTCTGATAGCTAGAAGAAAATCATTAACGTGTACGGTTTTAGGTTTTAATAAAAAAACACATGGGTTTGATGTTCAAGGTTGTCAAACAAGAGATTATATATAACTCCAGATATTATGAACAATACTAAAATAGATTATGACTATATTGAACAAGATTTTAAGCTTATAACTTGAGCTAGAAATGGTCCCAAAAAATGTTGTTTGAGTCCGATTAACGCCTAGAAACAACTCAGGGTTTCTCTATCTCTATGATTCTTGGTCTTCTATTCTGATCTAGGGCTGTCACTAGATCCTCCTTGGTCTGAGTAGAACTCCATTTGATAGTGATGAGTTTATGATGTGTGATTTGAGATGGGGTGTATGTATGGCTTATATCGGGCTGAAAAGCCTTAGTGCCCAAGTTTTCTTGACGACTAAGGTAATTAAGGGTTTATAAAAAAAAGAGTGATGACCAATTAATCATATATAATGATATATAGAAGCGTAAGGAGAGTAAGCTATCGAGCAAAGGTGGTGAGATTATATGAGGTTTGGTTCCATCGGGGTGACAAGAAGGTGACTAGAAGCCTTGGTGGCCAAGGGAGGTGATGGAGGTGCTTGTAAGGTGCTTGGGTGGCTGCTTGGTGACATGGTGGTGATGTCATAGAGGTGCTAGGGTGCTTGGTTAGGTTAAAAATGGGTCAAAATGAAGTAAAAAGAGGTGTCGAGTTTAAGAGTTACGAGTTTAGGGTTTAAGGTTTTAGATCGAGTTAGGTTTAAGTTTAGGGTAGTTAGTTTATAATTAAGGTTTAATGTTAGAATAGGTATTTAGGATTAGGTATTAAGGTTTAGGGTTAAAGTTTTTAGGTTTAAAAAGAATATTAGGGTTTATAAGGGTTTGTAGTTTAGGTTTTAGGGTTTAGATTAGGGTTTTAGGATTAATTAAGGTTTAAGTTTAAGGTTTAGAAGTCATTCATTAAGTGCTTGTAACCTTTGTGCTAAACCTTATACTAAAGTGGTGGTAAGAAACCAAAGTGATTTAGGAGGTAAAATGACCTAATTTGACTTTCTTGTATTATTGACTTGTACATTGTGTTTTAGAAAGTTTTAACTTGATTTAGGAGGGAAAAGATATTCAAATGTTGTGCTATGATACTTGTACACATGCTTTAAAGGCTTGTACATTTATTTTATATGTTTACATTACATATAATTAGGATTTTGATATAAACGTTTACGTTTAATGCCTGTTTTGATATAACATTTTGAAAAGTACGTTAAATGGATAATGTACTTGGTAAAAATGATATTAAGATATTGACTTGACATATTAGGATGTTTACATGATATAAACATAGATATAGATGACATTGGTAGAGGTTGCGTGAGCTCGTTTACTTTAGAGATGCAAGTTACGTTGCATAATGAGATAAAACAAAAACTTCCCTGTAAAAAGGTGGTATATATATAATAGATGGATATTACAGTGCATCTAATTTAATAGATGGATATTTACATTTATGAAAATTGCGGGTTGTTATAGTCTCCCTCCCTTAAAAGAAATCTCGTCTTGAGATTTAGTTGGATGCCTGAGTGATGTTTGAAAACAGATGTGGATACTTGGCACGAATTTGATCTTCGTGTTCCCATGTAAATTTTGGTCCTCTTTTAGAGTTCCATCTTACTTTGATTATAGGAATACGACTTTGTTTCAGTTAATTTACTTTTAGGTCCATAATCTCCACTGGTTCTTCTACAAAGTTGAGTTTGTCATCAAGTCAAAGTTCTTTCATTGGAATGACAAGGGTTTCATCAGATAAGCATTTTTTTAGATTAGAAATATGGAAAGTACTGTGGACATTACTAAGCTCTTCAAGAATCTCTAGTTTGTATGCCACTGGGCTAATCCGTTCAAGGATTTTGAATGGTCCAATGTACCGGGGGTTAAGCTTTCCTCGTTTTCCGAATGGGATGACACCTTTACGAGGTGATACTTTCAACATAACACGATCTCTAACTTGAAATTCTAAAGGCTTTCGCCTTACATTGGCTTAACTTTCTTTGCCGATCTCTTGCAGCTTGCAAGCTCGTATTGTCGAATGCCACTATCTTTTTTTAGTGGTTTCATGGATATTCTAGTTCCCGAAAGTTGAACATCTCCAACTTCAGCCTAGCAAACAGGTGATCTGTACTTTCAACCATAAAGTGCCTCAAATGGTGCTGCCTTAATACTGGCATGGTAACTGTTATTGTAGGAAAATTCTACCAATGGTAAGTGTTTTTCCCATCCTTTTCTAAAATCTATAACATAGGCTCTAAGCATGTCTTCAAGTGTTTGGATGGTCCTTTCACTTTGTCCATCGGTTTCAGGATGATATGCCGTACTCATGTCTAATTGAGTACCCAAAGCACTTTGTAATGATTGCCAGAATCTGGACGTGAAATGACTGTCACGATCCGAGATGATAGATATTGGCACTCCATGCCGGGAGACTATTTCCTTTATGTACAATCTTGTAAGGGTTTCCATACTATTTGTCTCTCGGGTAGGGATGAAATGTGCTAATATGGTAAGACGATCGACAATGACCCAGATTGTGTCATGTCCGTTTGAAGTTTTGGGTAGTTTTGTGATGAAATCCATTGTTATTTCACTTCCCACACTTTCACATAGGAAATCTCAGGTTGTACCCAGTAATGCCGGATGGCTTTGGACTTAATGCCTTTACTCAAAACATGTTAAACATTTGCCAACATATTCAGCGATGATTGCCTTTATGTTAGACCACTAATAGAGTTTCTTTAGATCCTGATACATTTTGTCTGAACCTGGGTGAATGGAATACTTTGATTTATGGGACTCATGCATGATCAAGTATCTCAGATTACCAAAGAGTGGTAACCAACTTTGATTCTTGATACACCGGGTGTTCCTTCATGGAACTATTCAAATGATTTGGTCCATTCCTTGTAAGTTTTTATCATGGAGGTTTTCTTCTTTGAGTGCTTCAGTTTGAGCTTTGAGAATTTGTGATGGTAATTTTGGATGAATGGTCATAACTAATGATCTAACTCGGAGTGGTTTGATTCGTTCCTTCCGACTTAAGGCATACTAGCTATACATTTGCGCTTGCCAGGGATGGTAGCGAATTTCACAATCGTAATCTTCTGCAAGCAATTTCTAACCAAGTGGTCGTTGTCTCATCTGTTCATCTTTCTGATCAAGGATACCCTGAAGACTTTTATGATCATTGAACACAGTACATTTGGTGCCATACAGATAGTGTCTCTAAATTTTAAGAGCGAAAACTACTGCTCCTAATTCGAGATCATGAGTGGTATAGTTTTCTTCATTATGCTTAAGTTGTCAGGATGCATATGCAATAACCTTCTCTCTTTGCATTAACACCGCTCCGAGACCTTAATGGGATGCATCACAGTAAATGAAAAAATCGTCGTTTCCTTCTAGTAAAGCTAAGATTGGAGCTTCATAAAGTTTTTGTTTTAGCAATTGGAAAGCCGATTCTTGGTCTTCTTCCCAGATATAATTCTTGTTTTTCCGGGTTAATTTAGTCAAAGGCTTTGCAATCTTTAAAAAATCTTAGATAAATTTCTGATAATAGCCGGCGAGTCCTAAGAATTGACGTATTTCTGTGGGTGTTGATAGTAGCAATTTATACTATATATATATAATATAATATAGGTAAAAATAAACAAATCACTTTTAAAATCCAAAAAGCAATAAGTTTAAATTCACAAATAAAAATATATATATCCGGAAGTATCGGTTTCCGATCTGCTTCGATATACCACACAAAGTTAAAACCGGAACACCGGGACTTTAAGCCCCAACGAGCTGCTAATTTGAAAAAAAATCCGTAGTGTCTGATATTGGGAATGTATGCCTAAATAATCACAAATTGGGGTTTGGGATTCTAAATCTACTAATAACATGCAAAAACAGTGAAATGATAACTAAAAACGAAAGCAATTAAAGAAAAACGTGAAAAAACGTTTACGGGATCAAATCCCGTTCTTTAAAAAAACTAAATTGAGAAATTTTAACCCTACGAATGCAAATTTATTTTTCCTAGGTCCTATTTGATAAAAGAAAATTTTCTGAAAAAGAATTAGATTTTTTTGACTTTTTTATAATTTTTTATGAATTAAAAACGATTTTAACAAAAATTAAATTTAAAAAATACTAAACAATTTATAAAAAATCTGAAAAATTTAGGAAAAATGCATTAAACAGTTAAGGTCCTAAGAAAAATAAAAAGGAGCAACAGCTTATCGAAATAAGCTGATAATAAGCCCAAAAGGGCTTATAAGCAAATGGGGGAAAACCCCCTTATATAATAAATCTTACACAACTCTACCAGATGGCCCTACTGGTGCCGGTGGTAGAGTGTGTGTATGCTAAAGCTTTGGTTGAGAGGGGGAGGTCTCGGGTTCGAGCCTTGTGCTCACCCTTGAGACCTCTCTACTCCCATATTTTTTTTGCAAAAAACTTTTAAAACAACTTTTTTAATAAGATGAAAATAAGCATTTTTCTTAACTACAACTTTTTATGAAAACTAAAAATAAGCTGGGAAAAAGCACTTTTAAAACAGAAAGACTCCAAATTTAACTAAGACACTTAAGCACTAAACTGTTTTGACTTATAAGACTAAATAAGCTGCTGAAATGCTAATAAGCTGGAAACAACAATTTCCCTAGACCTAATAAGCACAATGGAAGACAAATAAGCCAGAAAATAAGCTAAATTAAGCTGAAATGACAGAATAACTCAAAGGCTTATGTATTTAAAGCTTAAAACTAAAATTGCTAAAAAGGATCAAATAAGCTCTAACCTAAATTAATTAAGCTACAAGGGCCTACAACTAACCTAATAAGCAGGACTAATAATAAATTAATCAAAGCCAATAAGCCATAAGCTGTGAAAAGCAATTAAGCTATTTGGCCAAATCCGTTGACCAAACAGCCCACAAGGGCACTTTTAAGCTTATTTTTAAGCAACCTATTGGATCTTTATGGCTTAAAGCCCTATACCACTGAAAAGCTCATACTAAAGGCTACAAAAATCAGCAAACACAAATGAATTTGAAAATCAAATAAGCCCTAAAAAAAGCTAATGAAAAAGCCTGTTTTCACTCAGTATGTACTGAGTTTGGTTTTCTTTAAAAGACAATTTTAACTTTCCTAATTCTCAGATTGAAAATTAGACTTTTTAGAAATGCAAGAAAAGCATAAACAGATGAAATATATATCCTAATGAGCTTATACACAAAAATTCAGATCTTAAAACCACTTTTAACTTGCCTAATTCTCATATTGAAAATTGGACTTTTTATAACTAAAGAAAACTTTGACAGATAGATAACAAATGACAAAAACAAACTTAACTAGCTTGCTCTACTGCATATTAGACTCAAAATGGAGTAAGAAAAAGACCTTAAAACAGACTATTAACCAAAAATCTAATACAAACCATTTGAGAGGATTTCAAATACACAGATTTATACAACTATTAGAAAATAACTCAAAACTTACCTTTAAGCTTGAAAACCTTTAAAACAGATTAATTTAACTAAAAAGAAGGCTTGCCAAAGTTGGCAATGTGACCCAAAATGTTTTTCACCAATTTTGACCCATTTTGGCCCTTGTGCCAAACACCCCTTTATCTTTTCTATATCAAATTTTAACCTGATTTTTAAAGTTTTTAGCAAAGAAATTTAAGGATAAATAGTAACAAAGCAAAGTGATATGTGAGAAATCACATATCCTTTTTATATCAAAAATGGCCCTTAAATGATCAAAATGTGCAAAAATATGCTTGTATTTGTGTATTTTGTTGTTTGTGAATGTGTAGGTACGGATAATGCAAAAATCACAAGAAAACGGTCAAAACCAGACAAACACGAACACGAGAACGGATAGAGTGCACAAGAGCCGGAAGTTTTCTAGCAAAAGGTCAACAAAGTCAACCTTGGCCAACCCACAAAATGCCAAAACCCTCAAAATACCCAAATGAGCCTTAATGTCAAATCAAATTTCACCAAAAGCCCTAAATCACTAACGATGTTAGTCCTTTTTATTAAATAGATAACGGTCGTTAAGTGTATTAACCCTAAAACCTTTTATAATTTACCCGTAGCCCAAAATACAAAACCAAGCCCAAAACCTAAAACGAGCCCAAATAAATTCCTGTTAT
>BQNB010010929.1:7229-19729 GCA_026074375.1 Tanacetum coccineum
TAATAATGTTGCTTAATTTTTGTCTTATTTTGTGCCTTAAAGAGCCTAAGGGTATATGGTGCAAATAAGATTGGTCCATTCATGTCTTAAAGAGCCTTCGGGTATATGACATGAATGGTGCCTTGCTTAAGTAGCCTAATAAAAGCCAAATTTTGGTCGCCTTGATGTGGACTTTAATCTTGATGACATTTGATCTTTTGAAAAGGGCTAGGAGCTAATTATTGCATTCTTAACCGTTACGCTTTATTTTTGGAATTAATAAGTATCGAAACAAAAGTCTTAAAGAGCCTTCGGGAATATGACTTAAGTAAAATCTTAAGATACAAAAGTAGGATTTGCGGGAGGAAAAGTAAGTTCACAATTAGTATTTATGAGTAGTGTTAGTGTCATGACTTATAATTGACAATGATCTTGTTTTTAAGCTTAGCATGAGAAAAGTAAAAAATTAGGGATGATGAAGTTATCTTTCAGACACTTAAATGTTTTTTTTTATTCTATGATCCTTAAAGTTACCAATAAGGTAATGAAAACAATACATTATGTCAACATAAATAAGTTGTAGTTAGGTAGTTAATTATCAAGAAAAATCATAAAAAGAGAAAAAAGTTTTGAAAATGGAATTCGGGTGCTTTATAACTTGTGATCTCTTAGCTCTTTCAACAAAACTCTTTGCTACTTTTCAAAGGTTTGGTTTGGGAAGTTTCGAGGTATTTGGTTATAAGGCATGTGATATTGCGTGAGGACACGCAATCGTTTAGTTTGGGGAATTTTGATAAGTGTAAAATACACATATCCATTTGTACCTAAAATAACCCAATTAAACCCAAAACAGACCAAAAATGGCAAAAATATGCTTGTATTTGTGTTTTGTGTGTGCAGGTACGGATATATCAGAAATCACAAGAAAACAGTCAAAAACGGGCAAGCACGGACACGAGAATCAGAAGAGTACAAAAAGAAGCCAAAGATTCAAAGCCGAAGCCAGAAAAGTCAAGCCTCAGTCAAATCCAGTCAAACAATGGTCAACAAAAGTCAACAAGACCCAAAAACATTCCATTTTTACCCTCCAAGTTTCACTAAAGTTCAAAAATAACCCCTCACCTCTTAATGGGCCCAAGAAACCTTAATGGGCCTGAAAAACCCTTAAAAAACCATACCCGAATACCAAAAGCCCAAAACCATAGCCCAATCCCCTTTTCTATAAACTCCAAGGACCAATTCTGCCAATTTCTAAATTCTTTTTACACTACAAAAAGAGAAATGCAAAGAGAGGGGCCAATTGTGCTAATGAGTCAAAGTTAAAACTGAATTTACCCAATTCAGTTATAACTTGGGCGCCAAACGTGAGCACTATTCACCCGTCGTCCCCATCTTTACCCACAGTCAAAATCAAAGGGCAAATCTAAATTAAGGGGTGCTTAGGTCAATTCAAGAGCTCGTTTATAAGATGGCAGGGAGAGATAAGTCAAATCACGCTTCTCATTAACTCACACTCAAGCTAAGAGGGCACGTATGACGAGGAGAAGTACACAAGGTGTGTGGGTTTTGCACTAAAGCCTCTCACAGAAGTAACACAAAGGTCACATCAAGTATTGCCAGCTTGACAATCCATGTGATCCCAAGAAATGATCTAACGGCTTACAATAGGCCTCCAATGATTGGGAAATGAACGGCAGAGATTTATGATGCAAGCAAAGGCCTAGAATGTTCAGCTTCGGACTATAAATAGACCCCCTCATCACACACACACGATGTCTTTTTCTTTTTCCTTTCTAGATTTTTAGCCTAATATAGTTTTTAAGCTTAATGTAATTTTTAAATCAGTTGTAATTTCTTTTAAGTAATGTAATTCAGCTCTTTTTAAGGAAATTCAGCTTAAGTCATTTATAAGCTCTCTTTTCTTTTTATTCATAAGCTCTCTTAATAAGCCAAATTGTCTCAATAAGCTAATAAGCTCATTTTAAGCTCTTTTAGTCTATAAGCTAAAATAGAGCTTATTTTAATTCAGTATTAATCTTACCTCAACCTTAAATCAGCTTATATTAAGTTTAGATCATAGTCTTTCATATAATATTGTCTTAAAAACCTTAAAAAACCAAAAATAGTAGAAAATTAGTTTAAAACTTATATTATTGCTTAATTAGTTTTTAATTCATGTTAGTAAGGGTTGTTATAAGCTAAAAATAATCTGGTATTAGGCTCTTGCTAATTAGATTTCACTTTAAAAGCTTTTCTCAAAATTGTCAAGTTCATTAAGGGGTGTTTCGCATAAGCAAGTTTGACCTCATAAAGTCAAAAGGTTTTGTGCATTTTATTTAAGTTAGCTAGGATTTCATTTATAATAAGTAGGAATAGAGATTTTAGAAGTGTTAATCGGGATCCTACAATTGGTATCAATCGCACTAGGTGGATTTGTGTTTTATGTAGGTATGCATATTGGATTCGAAGGATTGGTTGCTTCTCCATTCGGAATAATCTGTTTTTATGTTATGAATCGGCTTGTTTTTAAAAAGAGAAAAGTTCAACGACGTCTTGTTGGTTTCTATTGGGGTCACATCAGTTGACGCAAAAACAAGAGGTTTTACGCTCTTGGTTTTTGTGAAGAACAATCGAACAAGTGGAAAACGTTAGCACCGAACGAGTAGAAAAACGTTTGGATCGAACGAGTGCCCAAAGACATTGGACCGGAACGAGTGAAAGAACGTTTGCGGGATCGAACGGTGGAAAAACGTTTGGATCGAACGAGTGGAAAAACGTTTGGATCGAACGAGCGAAAACCTCAAGGATCGAACGAGCGGAAAACCTCAAGGATCGAACGAGCGGAACCGAACGAGCGGATCGAACGAGCGGAAAACCTCAAGGATCGAACGAGCGGAACCGAACGAGCGAACCGAACGAGCGGAACCGAACGAGTGAACCGAACGAGCGGAACCGAACGAGTGGAACCGAACGAGCAAATTTTTTTTTGGACCGAACGAATTTTTTTTCTTTCTAGCAATCTTGTGTGAAGAAAACGGTTTCAGTAAAACAGCCATAACTTTTGATCCGTAAGTCCGTTTTAGGCCCGTGACCTCTCAAATCGAAGAGAAAAACGAGACGGATCACGCTGTAACCAACCCCAGCTAGTTAAGGATTTTTCGAAGCCCAAAAACATCGTTTTCTATGATTTATTGCCACTTTTCTCATTTTTTTTTTTTTGGAAATTTTTTTATAGGCCGCTAATTTTCCCGCATCAAAAAATCAATTCTCGGTTTTCTATTGATTTTGTAAAATCCCGTTAAGTAATTTCCTTTATTTCTGTTTTTAATCATAGACGTAAAATCCCTTGACGTGAATTGCATACATAACCAGCAACATCAATCACATCATATCCACTTAAGATCCAACAACATCATTCACACGTTCAAATTCATAAAACTAATCATTCATCATGACTACTCCAGTTAACACAAAATCCGTCCACAGATAGCCCAATGCATAACAATATAATGGCATCTGGTTTCAAAAGATGGTCCACCCGAGATTCATGGACCAGGAAGACATTCACAGTGGCATTCCGCGTTTTCTACGATACCTTGACGCTAATCGAATGGTGAATATCTGAGGAAGTGCATCTTTGAAGTTCATATTTTGCCTACAAACGTACTCATTGCAGCAGTTGAAAGCAGCAAAGAAAATTCGTACCAGTATATCACATGAAGAAAGTTATGAGACAATACACAACATGACAGCAGAAGCAACAAACTTTTACTTTCAAAGCTGAAAATGGAACGCTATTTCTTGGATCTGACTGGTAAGTGGCGATGAAAATCACTCAACTGTTGAAGCATAGCAACTAGCCAAGGAGATGTTGGACAGCCATGAAAGGCTACAACAAGGGGAATCGTTGAACGTACAAGATGTAAAGACCAATCTATTTTGGGAATTTGGGAAGTTTACTTCAAGAGATGAGAGAATCCATGAGTCTTTATACTCCCGGTTTTTTTACAAACTGATGAATTGAGTTGACAAGGAACAACTTGCAAGTTCACCAATGCAAGTGAATGTTCAATTTTTCTTCAACAACTTCAACCAAATAGGTCAGAATTTTGTGACGGTGGTCAAAGCTAGAGACAGTAAAATATACACAAGTCTCATATCAACAATCTGTTTGACTATCTGAAGCAGTTTCAAACGAAGTTAATGAGTACCGTTCAGAGAGATTAGCCAGAAGTGCAAATCCATTAGCACTTCTTGGCTGCATGCTCACCTATTCAGATAACTATTATCTAGGCAACCAAAACCTTAAGATTCGAGATGCACCATCATACAAAGCAAATCTTTCTTTCCACACATCCCACTGCAACTACCAGACAAAAAGGCAAAGAGATCGCCAAAACCAGTTACTCCTCAAACTGAGGTCCGTTCTGTGGAAGACAGTGATCCATAACAAGCTCGGAGGGATAAGGATATGCAAAAGAACTTGCACTCCTTGCTAAGTACATTCCAAGAAGCTAACAACCCACAACAACCAAACCTTCGAACTTCTTCACACTCCAGGAACAAGACCTGAAATACAAACCACAACCAAGGTATAAAACACAACGACAACCAGTAGGGCAGTTTGGGGAATCAACGGACGATGATATTATGCTGTCTAGGTTGCTTGGGGCTAGGGAAACATAGGCAAGTCCGTAGTGCAACAAATGGGATACCGTGCTTTAACTGCAAGGGATTTGGACACTATGCCCAGGTGAATCAGGAAGCCAAATTCTGGGTTAAAGACAACGCGATCACAAGGATCAGATGTGTATGGTGCAAAACAAGCTGATACAAGGGTCCCACTTTCAAGCTGAGCAAGCTGATTGGGCTAAAGACACGGATTGAAGAGATTGATGAACAGGAATTGGAAGCACAATTATACAGCTACATGGCAAAAAGTTCGAGGAAGGTCTCACCTGAAGAATTCCAGATTCTACATGTCAGCCATTGGAACAGGTACAAAACCATGATGAAAATGATGTGTTTGCAATATGAGACGACATTCTGAGCAACCAGAATTCCATTAACTACACATATGTTTTGTGATAAGGATATAACAATGTCATTCCTGATTCATCAAATCTCTGTATCTACTGAAAACAGGTTGATCAAAATGCGGCTGAATGTTGTTTGAAAGAGCGTGCTTCGCTTGCTAAACATAACTGCTAATTTGAACTTCTTGAAACTGTAGGAAAACAAAACGATGTTAAAGCACTTAAAGAAAGCAAACGAATCATTGACTGGAAGAACGAAGGAGTGCAAAAAACTAACCTTGATGAGTCTAGTAGGGCACCTGGGGAGGCTACTAGCAGCTGGATAGTTATCTGATTGCACTTCAGAACCAAACAGACTGAGCTTGAGAAGTACAAGCTGCCCGTAAAGACCTAACGATAGAGTATACAATACGTCAAACTAAGTTAAATGACACTCTAGGACTATTATCATATTAAAGTACATTGACCAAACAAAAAAAAGGGTTAAAAAAAAACTAAAACCTACGAAATTTCAGTGTGTCCATCTAAACACTATGAGCTAGTCAAAAATAGTCATTAAATAGTCCCAAATTTGAAGGTCAACTCAAAGAGAAAAGTACGGGTATTCGGATTTTAAAGGTTAAGGCAAGGAAAAGACATTGATCACGATGAATGAGAAATGGAGAAACAGATAAAAAATGTTTAAAATGAATTCTTTATAAACGCAATCTCAGTCAATACAGACCAAAATTCACATGTAGCTCACAAACGCGCTACGTATAATGTTAAAATCAACCTTGCAAATATCAAATACACTCAAGAAAGCTCCAACTGATAAGCCCTTTTTGTATAAATAGTCCCCAGATGATACTTCTGATCCTGCAAACAGATTATGCCCCTTATGGGGAAGAGATAGTGACTCTTGCAAATGTAGAGTAGATCACAATAGGATAAAGACACAGTGAAACCATAATAATTTACACATATCAAACCATTCTTTATGAAACTTTCAACCACCATCCAAACCTATCTTTATCAGATTGAACGATACGCTAAAGAAGTTAGGAAGACAATGTGAGAAAAACTATTTGTATAGGACAAAGCCAAACATGCTATAAACGTTGGATTTCAACCCATGGTCCTAAATCCAAGTAGTAAAAGAAACCTACTTACTAAATGAACGAAATGACAAAACAACTTCATCATTTTAGAACAATTTGTCAACAAACCTTGGTCTAATCATACTAGTAAGCGCATTTCTAACCCAACTAGCTAAGAGTATGGAAGTTTTGATCAAAATCTTATTAAACCTCTTTCAGACAAAACTATACTGACAGTCATTGTTTTATCATGAACTAAAAAGAAGAAAATGAATGACTAAATGGAGTACGTTAATTCCCATGAAAAGGACTTACTGAACTTGAAACATAAAAGGTCTTGATTGTTTCAAACATATATGATCTACTTCTCGAAGAGTGTGAGTCTAAAGATGTTTTACATGTTCAAAATTTGATTCAATGTCCTCATTTAAAATGCTAATACAGAAATAACAATGCATGTATCCTTCATAAAGTCAAAGAATGTGAATGTCATGCATAACAAAAAGCTTTCGAAACAAACTGAATCTTTAACAAAGAAGTTCATAATTAATTTGGTTAAAAATTTTATCTAAACTTGAAAAACACTCGATTTCTCTTGACTTACTTTACAACATATGTAAAGAACAAGAATGAAAAAACAACCCAGTTTGCAAAGAAAACTGCTTCCAAGTAAATTTCGAAAAGAACTTGAACAATATCATGAATACAAGATTTGAAAGCTCAAATTGCAAGACGAAGAACATGGGAAAAATGAGATATAAGAAACACAATCTGGTAACGAAAAGAGGAAAGTCTGTGGAATCTCAGTTTTGATAAAACTATCTGTTGTTCGACAACCCAATGCTCAACGATTCCAAAACTAACAAGTTTTTAGAAAACCGACTACCCTTTTCAAATTCTCCTTATATGAGAAGTTATCAAACGAATAAGTCGATTAATAAAACTAATGCGTCGGATGTTTTTATTTAAACCAGTCACTCACAAGTTTGCCTCAGAAATAATAAACCAAGCGTTTCGAAACACAAATGTGCTTAAACAACCAGGAAGTTTAGAATTGCCTCTAACGCACAACACAAACTAACCACCACAGTTCCATCATGCTACTAGGAATACTAATCCTCACAATTGTCTAAATTTCAGGAGTAATTCACACTACTAGTGATAGCAGACCACAAGCTTAAGAGCTATCAAGTGAAAGAAAAGGTCGTGCCAAACATTAGTCAAGTGAAGTTTACAAAGAAGGAAGTAGAAGACCATCATAGGATTTCTAGTATTTCTAAGAAAACAAAGTCTGTAACTGCGTGTAATGACACTTCAAACTCCAGAAATTCGAATGCGAATGCGTTAGTGCAAATGTGGAAAATGGTTTGTTTAATTTAATCATGATGCCTTGTGTTTTCTTGATACATAAAAGACGTGAATGCTAGAACTAAGATGCCCAAGTAGTGGGCCCGTAATAGTGCTAAGTAAACCCAATAGAAAAGCGAACAATCTGTTGCAACACACCATAAGAAAACATGTTGCATCAGATACCACTATTTCAGAATCCCATAGTTACAATAAAGAGTTGTATGAGAAAATACAAATCAGAGGATGGAAATGGTGGATAGCTAAGAGATGTCCAACAGGTTATACATGGACAACAAAAGCCACTTAGGTATCAAAAAGATAATTATGGCCTAAGATTAGGAAAAACTGATGAATCAAAAAGTATTAGACCACTATAGACAATGTCTCTAATTAAGTGATAACTAATGTCTTGAAGATTTCAAATTTCCTTAGGAATCCAAATATTGTCCATTTTTCCACCGTCCTCAATAATTCTTCTTGCAGGATTGTACAACCTCATCCTATTCATATGTATGACTCTGGATGCACAAAGCACATGACGGCAATCTCAAGGCTGTTGTGTAATTTGTGGAGAAATTTCTGGGTACGTCGCTTTGGAAATGTTGTAAAAAGAAACGTTTTGAAATTGCAGCCAGATCAGCCTCGGTCCAGCAATGTCAAATGACGTTTGAACACAGCAGTTCAAGCCTCGGTCGTCAATGTCAAATGGCGTCTGCTGAAAATAACACTTCAGGCCCCGTACCCAATGATTACAAAGACATTTGATTACATCAGATCAATCCTCGTCATGCAATGTCAAATGACGTTGAACACAGCATTCAAGCCTCCCCCCCCCCCCCCCGTGATCTCACTGTCAAATGGTGTAACCCCCACCTGTGAAAATACACACTTCATGCCACCGTTCCTCAATGTTAAAAAGACGTTTGATCGCAGCAGATAAAGCCTCGGTCTTCATGGAAAAGATGTTTGAACAAAGCAGTTCAAGCCTCGGTCATCAACTTCAAATGACGTCTGTTCACATCAGTTCAAGCCTCATTCTTCATTAAATGACTTCTGATTATAACCGTTCAGAACTCGGAATTCAAGACCACAAGCAATGAACAGTCAAGTGCAAGCTGGTTTCCAAAAGTTGTTCCAATAAGCAAACAAGACAGCTACAAAATCACGACAAGATTTAGGTAGATTGCAATTCACCATCATATAGCAATGCTGAGGACAACAGGTAAATATATACAAAATCAGAAAATTAGAAATTTTCCAAAAAGAATCTTCTCGACATGTCTCTTGGAATCGATAACATTTACGTGCTTAGAAATGTCGATTAACATTGACACGGGTGTGTAAATGAAGTTCGAGCGAGAGTTTGCAAATCGTTTTTTCAAAACCTGTCATTTCTAATTTTCTAAATGCTTATGTGCAAATATCAGTACATAACCCGAGACTCATTTCAAATAAAGGAAGGTTTTATAACTTATCCTCGACAACGAGAAAAATAACGTTTCTCGGTTTAGACTGTTCTTACAAGACATTTCAATTTTTTAGTCTCAAGAAAAAAGGAAAGTGTGTACGTTTCAGGTGCGCTTACCCTTAACCGGTTAGAAGAGAAGTCCCTCTAACATAGGTTTTTCAAAAAGTTGAAACACAATTTTCAAGAATTTCTCGATTACCAATTCATATCTTTCAAATATTTGTGTTCAACACTCCCAACCCTCACAATGTTTTTAAAAGACAAAACAATTTTTCAATTGTCCTATTATTAAGGTGGAGTTTTCGAAAAAACAAAGTTTTAATGTTCTTTGGATACATCATCAACTACCATTCTAATGTATCAATACATTATCAAAATGTTCCAAACCATTCATGCTTACCATATTTTCCTCTCCACAGAATTTTCAGACATATTTTAATCATATGGTATTTTCAAAAACAAAGTGTTTTATATTAATTAAAATAAGGGGAAAAATGAATTTAAAATATATCTAATCGACTCAAGTGCTGACCAATAAAAAAGGTTTTATGGTTCGATCTGTATATAAAACCCAACAACATCTTAATTTCACGACAGATTCCTGAAGTCCAAAGGTGTTAGGTTAGGAATCAATCCTATGATCCAACCAGAACCGTAGGATCTACCCAAAGATAATCCAAAGTTAGAAATAGCAGTCCTAAGGTATGATTGGAGATGAATGTATATGGGAATATAATGCCGGACCTAAGGATTTGAGATAACACTAAGGACCAATCACAACAAGGTGTTAGAATGACGTCTTGGTAAGCAATGAAGGCGTTGAAGAAAGAAAAAGAAATGTAGCGGAAAAAGGGTCTAAAAGAAAGAATACCCTCCACACAACTTAATGCAGAAACCGGGTCAATACATATGCTGTCAGAATCACAAGTTGATTGCTGACATTGAAAACGACATCATGTGACCCGAGTGATGCAATGACAACCCTTCCCAGCCATTCTATATTCTATTAAAAAGAAACTTGTCTCATTTCTGTCACTGAGATACAACCATCCTTATCTAATGACATCTCAATCCGAGATTGGTTGAATATTGAATAGGATGGCAATCTGCTCCAGCGCACATCTATCACCACCGTCCTCCTCCGAGTACTAAAACCAAAATGCACTAATCGAGTCTAGAGCCAAGAGAGTCAATCAAAAACACGTTAGGAAACGACACATTCCATTTCAAATTTTCAAAACACTTGTTTGAACATCATCAGGTTCACAAGATGTTTATATCAAGAGTTCCTACCAATATCATAGGTGATAATTTTCTCCAGAACAACAAAGTGATACCTTTAGTATACACAATGACGTAATGGAAATACCTTCCAGTGTCATCATCAAACAGCACTGCGATAAGGTGACTTTGCGAGATCCTATATGAATCAAACTAGTGACCAACTTGATATCGATTTGGTCCAGTAAATGAATGACGGTTTTGATAAATGTTTGATATAAAAAAACATACACCTCGATGTGTTACAAACACATTTAACGAGTGACACGTCGATTGATTTTCCAAATCAATTTTCTCCTCGTATTAACACTAACGTAAACCTGAGGTCAAGACGGTGGTAACGGCATCACCTCAATCCCATTCAAATGCTCAATGCTACGAAGACAAACCAACTAGAAAGCTCAAGATGAAGACAAAGACTTCCAGCTAAAATCTGATATAATAAAGCTTTCAGATAATGACGAAAAGAATAGCATGTGCAATTTCTAAAAACTAGTTTATAACTAGAAAGGGAGAAAAGAAAGAGAGGGGCTAGAATTGCATTTTTCTCAATCTCTAACTGAAATAACTATCAAAAAAATAGGCGCCATTTCCATTTACTTTTCACCCGTCGTCCCATCTTTACCCACAGTCAAAATCAAAGGGCTTTCCCCAATTGAGGGACGAATAAGACAATTCAAGTATAGTACAATGAAATGGCAAGGTTAATTCAGTCTTATCAAAGCAATCATTAGCTCACTCTCATGATCAAGCCACGTCAGTAATGGAGAAAGCACAAGTTAGGTGGGTTTTTATACTAAAACACTCTCAAAAGAAGCATAATTAAGTTTCAAACGGATTGCCACGCTGGCAATCCGTGTGAGCTCAAGTGTGATCCAACGGCTCTAAATCAAGCTCTAATGATTAGATGGAATGAAGAGTCAGGATTGGCAGGAGCGTGTGATGCA
This sequence comes from Tanacetum coccineum, assembly GCA_026074375.1. Taxonomy (NCBI): domain Eukaryota; kingdom Viridiplantae; phylum Streptophyta; class Magnoliopsida; order Asterales; family Asteraceae; genus Tanacetum; species Tanacetum coccineum. The sequence goes on from BQNB010010929.1 coordinate 18,370, forward strand.
AGCAATGACCTAGAACTTTCTCTCAGCACTTATAAAAAGGCTCTCACCTCATGCACACACATATCTTCTTTTTCTAGTTTTTTTTACTTAGTGTAATTTTTCTTATTGTAATTTTCTTTTATTTTCTTTTAATCAGTTGTAATTGTCTTCTATAATGTAATCAGAGTTTTTAGTTAATCAAAGTTAGTGTTTGCTTTTAATCTTCTTAGTCTCTCTTTATTCAAAAGCTCTCTAAAATAACCAAAGTGTCTCAATAAGCTAATAAGCTCAAAATAAGCTCTTTCAGTCTATAAGCTGAAATAGAGCTCAACTTAGTTTAATCTTACCTAAACTCTTAAAAACAGCTTTAAAATACCTATTTACTCTAAACTTAATGGATTGTGAGCTTATGGAAGGGGGATCTAAAAGGGAAGGATCCCCATGGATTTTACTCCTAGCTTATTAATAAGCTAGGAGAGCTGTAGAATAGCTCTAAAGAGCAGTCATAGCCTTGTTTAGCTAGGCCTTTGGTAAGTTTTCTTTCAATTTCAGTTTGTCCTTAAATATTTAGTTCAATTGCTTATTAGTTTAAGAATTGCTTATTTGCTTAATGTTTTGCTTATTAGTGCTTATTTGTGTTTCATCTAGTTTATTAATCTAGTTAGTTTATCTATTTTTAGCTTTTAATAGTTATAGATCATTAGATTACATTTCTGTCATAAAAACTCATAAAAACCAAAAAAATATTAGGAGTAGCTTTTAATTAGTTTAATCTAGCTTAACCTGTACTTATTCATGTTTGTTAGGGTAGTTTTAAGCTCATAGCTATCTGGTCTTTAGGTTTTAATCATTAAAATTCAATTTAGCAGCTTATCATGGATAATAGATTAGTTAAAGGGGTGTTTGGTTTAGGCCAGTTTGACCTTAAATAGTCAATGTTTTTTGATAAAAGTTTTTGATCCATCTCTGATTTAGTCTAAAATAGGTAGGTTAATTGTTTTCTCAAGTTAATTTTCATTTTATTAAAAGTTATGGCTTATTAAGATGCTTTCAGCACCAGGGGAGCTTTTAGCTTAAGTTTAGGAAGCTAATTTTTGATTTAAGTTTTTTGTGCCTTTCTGAGTAGTTGAATTGTGTTTACACACTCCTCTTGAGTGTGTCTATACCTAGTAGAACCAACAAGGGAGGCTGCACTTTTGATTCATTGCTTTGTGTCAAGTGTATCAGCAGGAACTAAGGAGTTCCTGTTGTCACTTTTGATTTAGTTTTTAAATAAGCATTCTTAGGTATTAGCTTTTAAGATTTAAGAAATAAATAGTTTAGATATAGCTTAATATAGATTAGTAAATAGTTTTAGGTTTATTGCTTATTAGCTTAGATT
>BQNB010010929.1:24729-38029 GCA_026074375.1 Tanacetum coccineum
CCACATGAATCATGAGATAAACAAATTGGAAATGGTTACTGTGCATCTTGTTATGCACCAAAAGTCGAACATAAATGAAGCCTACAAACAGATATTTATGCACTTTTCTCAATCACAAAGCTTAGACACAACTTTACATAAAAGCTTAACAGGAAACCCCTTTTCTAATGGGTTCTGCCCAAAAATCATTAAAAGCAATAGGCAAAATCAAGCTTGAAAATATTATAGGGTAAGCCGCAAATATTATACTACCTCCGTCCCAAAATAAGTGTCCAGTTTGACTTTTCAGAGTCAAACTGGTTCAACTTTGACCTTACATATCTTTGTGTATGTTATATAATAATTGATGCAAAATATATGAATGGATTGGGTTTAAAGTGCATTTTTCATTGGTATATTTTTCATCAAGTATTATGTAACAAAAAAATATATTTAAGGTCAAAGTTGAATTAGTTTGACTGTGAAAAGTCAAACTGGACACTTATTTTGGGACGGAGGGAGTATTATACATCAAAACATAAAAAAACAAAAACTCCTAAGTTTCTTTATATAAATCTGAATTCAATAGTCATAAATTAATTAGATACAAAAAACATACCTGATGATTTTACAAACATGTTCAGAGGCCAGCACCACATGTAGACCTTGAGCACTTTTTGACTTGTGACCAATTCAGTAATTATCAACCTGCAAAAAAAAAACAAATTTATAAAAACCACAAAATTTTTTGAAAACACTCCAAATTAATAGAACCTCCAAATTATGAGAAAACCCTAATTTGAGAAGTTAAAAAAATTGAACATAATTAACCAATATTGAAAACATACATTAAACAGCAAGCAACGTTGAAGATTCGTGGGAATGCGTTTTTCATTAGGTTCAGATGAAAGAAAGAAGATAGATGCTTTTGATTGTGTGTGTGTTTTTGCTGTGAAATCTGTGTACAAAAATGGAACACGTATCCCTGCTAGGTGGAGAAGATGTACAAAAATGGAACACGTATCCCCCTGCTTGGTGGAGAAGAGGCGTGTCAATCGATTATTATAAAAAAAAATCGGGCCGGGTCAACCCGCCGAAATAAGCCGGGTCGGGCCGGATGTGATATTAAATGCATTAATGGTGCCTCGGGGAGGCAATCTTCACAATTAATAGTAAAGGTATAATAGCTAGCTATATATGTATGCATCGTTAAGTTAAATACTCACTCCGTCACAAATTAATAGTCTCTTTTTTCATTTTGGGTTGTCCCAAAATTATTGTCCTCTTCCAAATATAGTTGTGAGTAATGTAGCAAGTTTACCATATTGCACCTAATGATACTAGAAATTACAAACTTTATTCAAAGCTTTAATTAATTGTATAAGGTTAAAACTGTCATTTTGTGAAAAAGTAAAAAAGAGAATGCAGTAATGATTATGTTTTCTTAAACTGTGTGTTTTTTGTCGGGGGACAATAATTTTGAGACTGAGGGAGTAGTTATATAAAAAGTACTATACACACAAAGTAGTAAATCCTACTCTAGCTTAGGTAGCCAGCCTGCTTATGGACAGTCGTGTTTGCACGGGTGGGACGGCATTAATTTTACACGCATCAACCGCCCCACCACCACTTTAAACTCACCAACCCCACATCCACTAATCTTTCATATTTCTATCACACATAATTCATTTTATCTGCAAAATGTTTATAACCACTTGGGCATGTATTATTTTATCAGCTTCGCATATCGCTAGTCCAAAGGCCAGTTAATACCGCAATATGGTAAAAGTTTCTGCTATTTGGTTTTACTAGGCTCTTTTTTTTCACAGTTTGGTAGCTAGTTGATGCATGTTTAGTTTTGCTTGCATAGTATTGAAGTTTTGAGTGTTTTTATAAGAAACAAATCAAGTTCTCTAGTTGTGGGGTGTTTTTAGAAGTTTGCAGAAGGGTAAGAATGTTATCACATAAAGAACAAGTAGTCCAAAAGTTAGAAGATTCATATATGAAGTTAGTTTCTTTTGCTAAAGATGTTAAAGATGGTTTAATGGCATCAGAATCATGTTTTGAGCCATTGATTCCTGGTCTTCCTGATGATATTGCTTTAAGTTGTTTACTAAGGTTACCAGTGGAGTTTCATTCTGGTGGCAGTAGTGTTTGCAGGAGGTGGTGTAATGTGTTTGGAGATAAAGGTCGATTTTTTAGACTAAGGAAGGAGATGGGGTTGATAGATCCATGGTTGTTTGTGTTTTGTTATGATAAATGTAGTGGAAAGGTGCAATGGTATGTGCTTGATGTTGTTAGTTTTTCATGGCATATGATTCCGGAAATGCCGTGTGTCGAAAAAGTGTGTGGGCACGGGTTTCGGTGTGTTTCGGTACCCAGGGATGGGTCAGTTTTAGTATGTGGTGGTTCACTTGACTTTGTGTTGAAGTTTGATGTTTGTATGAATGAGTGGATTGTGATGAAGAAGATGATTACTCCTAGGTCGTTTTTCGCGAGTGGTGTGATTGATGGGATGGTTTATGTAGCAGGAGGGAATGGTAATGATGGGTTTGAGCTTAATTCGGGTGAGGTTATGGACCTGAAAGATGGTGTGTGGAAGCCAATTGCGGGTATGGGTGCGGGTATGGCTTGTTATGATGCGGTCGTGCTTGAAGGGAAGCTTTATGTGACCGAAGGGTGGTTTTGGCCTTTTTATTTTGCGCCGAGAGGTCAAGTTTATAACCCAAGGATGGATAAATGGGAATGTATGGCTACAGGTCTTAGGGAAGGATGGACTGGTTCCAGTGTGGTGATGTTTGGGTATTTGTTTGTGGTGTCCGAACATGAGAGGACGAAACTTAAGGTTTATGACTCGAGAAACGATGTATGGGAAACAGTTAAGGGGTCCCCGTTACCAGAGCAGATATGCAAGCCGTTTGTAGTGAACGGGTGTAATGATAAGATTTATGTTACGGGAAAAGATCTTTATGTTGCAGTTGGGTCGATTCATCGATTGTGCACAACTTCTACCGATGAAAACTTGGACTTTTTAGTCGAGTGGCAGGTCGTAGAAGCTCCAGCGGGCATTTCCGACATGGCACCTTCAAGTGCACAAGTTATATTTGCTTAAGGAATTAGACTAGTTTAATTTTCGACATGTACACCGTGTATGTAATTATTTTGTGAATTCTAGGCCGTGAGCATATATATTAATCGATGCTACCACTTCTTATGTTTGTGTTATTTTCCGGTGCCGTAGTTAGGGGCGGACTCTTTAATATTTAGTTATCAGGCGCACATATATTTCTTTTACGAATCTAAAGAGTTTTGATTATGGGTGAGCATGAGGCGGTCTCGGGTGGATTTTGGCTAAAACCAAACTCCAAACCAAAAGTTCGGCTTTAAGTTTTTTAAAACCAAACCCTCAATCAAAAAGTTCGGTTTGATTTTTTCAGTTTTTGGTTTTTGTGGTTCGGTTTTCGGTTCTTTCATTAGATTGCCATATATTCTAAAGTTTAAAATATCTAATAGTTACCGCATCAATTTTAACAAAGTTATTTAAAAGGTAAATATTTTTCAAAGAGGTAAATACGATAATGATGGTATCAGAGTCGTCACAGGTATTTTTATAAACTAAAGCGAAAATATAAAATGAGACGGGCTCAAGCCCAAATCTAGAATGTTCTCCTTATGTTTAAATATGGTACCGAATATTGTTAATGCATACAAAGATAATTTACCCTTTTACATGGTATCAGCCAAAACTTTCGATCCCTAACCCTGAATCATTAAATCACTCCCAAAAATCATCACCTTCAAATCATTATTGTTCCAATTTTTCGTGTTGGTGATTTGTGCTAAAGTCATAAATCCACACGTTTGTTATTGTTGTTCGTGCTAAGGTCACGGATCCGGTTACCAATTTTTCGTGTTGATGATTTGTGACAAGGTCACAAATCCACACGTTTATTAATTGTTGTTCGTGCTAAGGTTAGCACACGAACCCGGTTATTATTAATTTTTTTCCTCCTATCGTTTTACAATAAACCATAAAAACCTTACACCCTTCGTCACCAACGATTGTCCTTTTGCTAGCATTCAATTTGTTATTTTATTTTATAGTAGCCAACAATTGTTGACCAAAGAATAATAACAATTGTCCTTTTGCTAGCAGCCATTCGATTTGTTATACATTGCTCCATTGATTTTAGAGAGATTCGTGGTTGTGTTTGATTTGCCGCTGTCGCATTTACTTTTTATCAGAAGTTTACATCAGTGATGGTTTATCATTCACCGGCCCAATCGGCCCAAGACGTTTATTGCTTCAGTCCATCCACCTCATGGCCAGTCCAACAGCATGCTGCTCAGACCTTGTCCCTTATCGCGGCCCAACTAACACCTGCTTCCCCATCTTCGGCCCAAATCCATTCACCAGTCCAACAACCATCCCCTGTGGCCCAAAATACACCAGTCCAGCTTCAATTCTCATCTACGGCTGTTCCGCACCAAACCACAACAGTTTCGGACTAACATGCGCCCGCTATAGTCCAAAATCCCCCGGTTAACCCAAACCCTAACTCGGTTCACCCCATGGTTATGCGTTTTCGTGTCGGGACTAACCGTCCCATTGAGCGTCTTAATTTACATGTGTCTTCGGTCTCTCCTTTACCAAAATCTTATCGTGATGCGTTTAATGATCCAAACTGGAAAATGCTATGCGTGATGAGTATACTGCGCTTATTAAAAATAAAACTTGGACTTTAGTACCTAGACCACCAGATACCAATATTGTGCGTTGTATGTGGCTTTTTCGCCACAAGTATCTGACGGATGGCACACTTAGTCGCTACAAAGCACGTCTTGTAGCGAATGGTAGTACACAGTTAGAGGGGGTTGATGTGATGAGACTTTCAGTCCGGTTGTTAAACCGGGTACTATTCGGACTGTTCTTAGTCTAGCTGCTTCTCGACATTGGCCGATTCATCAACTCGATGTCAAGAATGCTTTCTTACATGGTGATTTTTCTCAGACTGTTTATATGCATCAGCCTCCTGAATTTCGGGATTATGTTCATCCTGATTATGTGTGTTTGTTACAGCGGTCTCTCTATGGGCTTAAACAGGCCCCCCGAGCTTGGTTTTAGCGGTTTGCATCTTATATTACTCGGATTGGTTTTTCTTATAGTCGTTGTGACTCCTCTTTATTTATATACAGACAAGGGACCGATACTGCTTACTTGTTATTGTATGTTGATGATATTGTTCTCACAGCTTCTTCTGAGAGTTTGTTGCAGCAGATTATTAAATCGTTACATCAGGAGTTTGCTATGACAGATCTGGGTCCGCTCAATTATTTTCTGGGTATATCGGTTACACGTGATTCTTCGGGGTTGTTTTTATCGCAGAAGAAACACGCTATTGAGATTCTTGACAGGGCACAAAAGGGATAACTGTAATCCCAGACGACTCCTATTGATAGCCCTTTCTAAACTAGGGAATGATGGTGATCCAGTTTCTGACCCGACACATGTATGGGGAGTCTTGCAGGTTCCTTTACAGTACATCACTTTTCCTCGACCGGAATATTAGCTTATGCAATTCAGAGGTTAGTCTTTAACATGCATGATCCATGGACTATTGGTTATGGTTTGCAGTTATTTATCATCCACATACTAAAGATTTGGTTGCATATTCGGATGCAGATTGGGCTGGTTGCCCTACTACTCGTCGCTCGACCTCAGGTTATTGTGTGTTTCTTGGCAACAACCTACTCTCTTGGCCCTCTAAGCGTCAACAGACACTCTCTCGGTCTAGTGCTGAGGCTGAGTATCATGGTGTTGCCAATGCTGTTGATGAGACTTGCTAGTTACGCAATTTACTGCGTGAGTTACATACTCCTTTATCTTCCGCTACGCTTGTCTATTGTGATAATGTCAGTGTTGTTTATTTATCATGAAATCCAATTCAACATCAGCGTACGAAGCACATTGAGATTGACATACATTTCGTTGGTGATTTGGTTGCTGCTGGTCAGGTCCGCGTGCTTCATGTACCTTCTCGTTATCAGTTTGCGGATATTTTCACCAAATGGTTACCTTCAGCATTATTTGAAGAGTTTAGATCCAGTTTGAGTGTCGCAATCTTCCCGCTCCAACTGCGGGGGAGTGTTAGCCTGTATTTGTATCTAATATGTGTAACGGGCTCAAGCCCAAGTCTAGAATGTTCTCCTTATGTTTAAATATGGTACCGAATATTGTTAATGCATACAGAGATAATTTTCCCTTCTACAATTTTTGACAATAAATTTTTGTTGTTAATTTATATAATTTAAGGGACTAGTTAATAACTAGTTATATCACAAATTTGAATATCCGAAATTTACGTTGACGGTTTTATGTTAGACCTGTTATTTTAGTTAATTTTTTTCAATTCACATATCCGAAATTTTAGATTAAAGTTTTTAATCCAGATATTCGAAATTTTGGTTTTATGTTACACCCATAATGGGTCGGCTTGGTTTTTTCGATTTAGGTTTTCATATAAAACCAAAAACCGAACCAAAACTTTTGGTTTTTAAAAATCAAAACCACAGCATCGGTTTTAAAATTGGTTTTGTTTTTTGGGACGGTTTTTTTGGTTTTTTTCTCTTCCCTAGGTTTGATGGTAAATAATTTTTTTTGTTTAACATATTAGTGGATTAAGTAATATTTACGTGATATAAAATTTTAGGATCGGATTCATTTTGAAAAAAGCCAGAATTTTTACAAAAAAATAACATTACGCGACAACATCCATCGGGTTCCCGTGAACCCCCGGAAACCCTCCTAGATCCGCCCTTGGCCGTAGTTGAGCAAACGGATACCTTGTACAAAAGCTTATGCGATAACTTTACATGATGATCAAAGATATATTGTAACAATCTCTCATTGAATTTTATGAGCTCATTGTCATTCTCAAGTAATGCTTAACAAATATTTAAAACATAATTTCATATATCGTAAATACTTTTATGTTAGAAGTGAATTTTGAAGCACCAAAAGTATAAAAGATCATAAATTTTAAGGTCTTGTGTAGTTGCACACCTTCCACACCTTTACATAGACTATATTATTTTTGTGCTCTGATACGATTCAAGTCTATATATCGAATCTACTAACTAGCTATAAATTATTTTGGGATATCGAGGTTTTATATTAAAAATGATAAGATTTTGGATAGTGGTGACTGGTGGACCCTTTAACAACATGATTTTACGGTTGGAAGTTTTTTAAGGTAACAAACTAATAATGATGGAAAGTGCGACACCATGAATTATGGAAATTAGAAAACTTGTGCATAATTAGAAACGAATTGCAAATTGGATTTTGTTTGTTTGAAACGCTTGAAATTCAGTTATATTATAATAACTAGTGTAGTAATCAACGTGTTGCGACGACGAGCATAATATGAATAAAATTTTGGCAAAATTTCTTTTTTATTATATGTTTTTGTGATAACAATTTTATGGGTGGTGGGAAAAAACTTTCACTACATCCTCAACACTAATTGTATATATCGAAAAAAAAGTTTAAAATTTTAAAGTACGAAACTGTGTACACGATTCAATCAATTCAAGTGCCTTTTCCTTTTGTGAATAAAATGACATTTAAGAAAAAAAGAAAGTGTGAAAAGCATGGTCAATTAAAAGTATAAATAAGTTAAAGAAAGACGTTGGCAATTAAAAAAAGACTACATGTTATTTGTCAAATTAGTCAAAATATTGAAAGACATATTAGTCATTTACATGTGTTGAAAATATCAACAAAGGAAAAATTCATATAATGATGAACTTCTAAAAAAAACTTCATGATTTATATATGTAGTTAAGACTCATTGGCTAAAAGATAAAATAAGTTAGATTTATGTCACACCCCGACAAAGGCAGAAATACGGGTATGCGACAAAAATGATCAATCATAACACAAGATACAAAATAGAGAAGTTCTAAAATGCATTAATGAAAAAGTGTCATGAAGATCATCCACCTCAAGTACAGACTTGAGTGAAATCCCAACAAGAACACATCACATAGTCACTTACAAATTCAAATGCCCACGCAGGGGTCCATACAATCTTAAACATCAATCCTCAAAAAAACAAATTCATAACATACTTCAAAAGCAAAACCTCTCAAACATGATCCTTACAGGATACACTTAAAGTCTGCTATCACACATCTCAACCTTAACGATCATTCTCTTCACTTGAAAATGATACTCGAAAACGTCAACAATAATGTTGGTGAGATCGTAGGTTTGAAGAAACCCAGTCACCGTGCCAATATATCAAACAGTGGACAATTGTGCAATATGACAATGAATATATGTAAAACAATCACAAATCCATGACTTAGCATCCCCGCTAATCATGTACCAAGACCTAGCATCCCCGCTAGTCTTATCACCACTGTGTACCAACGCTCTTGGGGTCGCAACCCCGAGGTTATACGCACCTAAAAGCCTACCAGTACCGAAGCATTTACAATAGGGCAACCTTTCACAAACATAACAAATCTATGCTAATCACACACCTTGTCATACACCTCGATGCATGCAAGAACAATCATACCACATAATATTCACATAGCAGTCATAAGCACATAAGTTATCCCAAAATAAAACCACATTTCGCACAGTTCAGAAAAACAGTTCAAAACACATTTGAGTATCATTTTTCCCCAACGGAAAAGATTTAAAAAGTGGGGCTACGAGAACTCACCTCAAACAGCAAACTCAATATCACACAAGCAAATGCAACGACGTCCGAACACGACCTAGTCTAATTAATGTTTCACTTAGACATTTATTTCCAAAACACTTTTCAGGTTTGATGCATAGAGGTCAGATGCGAGTTGCACGATCATTCTTTACGTTTTCAATGGGGTGATGGTTGATGACTTATCTTAAAAAATAACATACTTCCAACTCATACTTTAGTATAATACACCTTGCTAATATAATTGATAAATAATAAATACTTATATATATATCTCGGTAAATCCATTCGGTACTCTTAGTTACCATTAATTTATCATTTAAGTTATAAGAAACGAAACGTTTAATTATACTAAGCAATTTAGAAAAGTTTCGGAAAAATATAATTTTCGTCTTTTAGTCGACTTACTAAAATAATAAAATAATAATATTTTATTATTAAATCGAGAAATCACGTTTTGAGTAAAAACTCTAAGTGTATACTTTTTACGAAATTTCGACATGACCTGTACGTTTATACAACGTTTTCCAAGGTTTTCAAACCTTTATTTCAAACAATTTTCCACAAACCACCATTTTTCGACAAAATCCGAAAATTATATCTCGCAACGCTTATCAAAGTATATTTCCCAAAAATGACTTTCAATATCAAGTCATAAATATATTTTGCTTTCCAAAAGTTCGCCAAAACTCATAATATGACTAATTTACGCTTATTGGGCCTAAGGTCCATTAAGATATTTATATGCATAATATATATTTTAGGCCCAATACCAAAGCCCGTTAGAAAATATATAAGCCCCAAACACTACTAACGAGATAACCCGGACCACAATAAGCTCTTAATAAGCCACAACTTAAAGAGGCTTATTGGGCCGTGGGCCTGTAAGCTCCTAAAAACTATAATAAGCTTTTAAATAAGCTAATATGCTACGTAATACATTCGGTTATCACCATAAGCTATCAAAATAGTTCACAAATACACGACGTACGAGGTAAATAACCAAAAACACTTATACTCATTACCTTGTGGTTTTCGAATCACAATAAGCCCGAAATAAGCTCGAAAATTGCTTAATATTAAGCCATATAATCCAATATCCAAAATAAGCTACATAGCAAATAAATATTTTTCAACCATCACAACCACAACAATAAAACTACAAAATCCTTATTCCCTTTTATTTTCTATTCGAACCAAACGCACCCTTTTATTCCTTTCGTAATCATTTCATTTTCGATTTTTAACAAACGCACCGCACAACTAGCTTCTATGCATCATCTAACACATAAAAGTACAAGTTAAATAAAATTTATAAAACTTACAAAGAGGGTTTTGACAAGCGAGAACGAACGCGAACCGGCTACCTAAACGTAGTTTTAACTATAACCCGAATACTAGAATCAACCCACGACTCCTCAAATCTTTATGTTTTTAAATCAAAGATTGAAAAAATATGTGTTTGTGTGTGTTGTTTGGTCAGACAAAACTCAAGAGAAAGAGAGAAAGGAGATTTGATTTTTTGAAGGTAAACATGAAATGTGTGTGATGTGAGAAGAAAACAAAACATATAGTACTAAGGTTGGACCATAGTTGCTAAAAAAATTCCATCTTGTCCCCTCCCCTTTGTCTATAACCGGATAGGTATCCTAGGGGGCTCGGGATTGCTTCTTTTCGTGTCAGGTTCACTTAAAACTCAAAAACCTTGATCGTAAAATGTTTCCCGTATTTACTTAGTATTTTTATTCACTTTAAAAATACTTTTCCCATAACCTAGAGTATTTACATGACATATTTCCATTTAAAGCTTTCCAAAACTCATTTTGAACATTATCGGACGTGTCGGGACTCGTTTTCGGCATTTCATACTATTCACGAGTCAAACCACCCGGAACACAATCAACATAGTGATATCCTCTAAAAAGGACTATTATACACCATTTAACCATAAAACACCTCAATTACATAAATCACCACCGTCAACACGGTACTTAATCTAACATAAAATGACAAAAGTCAAATAGTCAAAGGACTAAATTAGAACATTCAAACTCACAAAAAGGCAAAGGTTACAATTTAGGTTTAAACTTCAAAGCTGTAGTCAAGGTTGTTGAGATCCTGATCATGGTTTTTGGTTTTTACAATTTTACAATACTGCTGTAAAATACCAAAGAAATTTATTATTATTGATTGTATGTCTTACATATGAGATAACATATGTATTTATACTAAATACATAGCTTTGATAATAAGTAACCTAAACCCTAAACCTAATAGACCACAAGCCCATAATCAGGCTTGGGTCAATGACTTGTCTAATAATCCCCCGCAGTTTGAACGGAAGTCTTTCGGACGGACAAACCGGATAGAATGGTGAAATCGCCTTATTCTTCTCTTCTTTTTTCTTTCTTCTCTTCTTTGTTGATCGTTTGCACGGAGATGGACTTGTATTTGAAAACATAATTGTATACTGCTTTGTGGTTTCCTCCATTTTTATGACGTTTTTTTACGTCATGGCTTACTTTGCCTTTAGGTGGAAGCGGCAATTTGGTAGTCAACATTTGTTGTCAACGACAATGATCTTCGACAACGAAAACAATTAGATGAGGAAGAAAAAAATGGTTGATCGAAGGCAACTCAACATATTTTTTGTGTTTTGACGGCTAGGGTTTAAGGTTTATGAATGAAATACGAAAATAAAATCTTAAATAAATAAAAACAATAAAGCGAAAAAAGGGGATCCCTCCAGATCACCGGCAAGTAGTCGATGACCAGAGGATAGCAATTGTTTTTGATGGGTTGAACCTAAAGCTCCGATACCATGTAAAATACCAAAGAGATTTATTATTATTGATGTATGTATTACATATGAGATAACATATGTATTTATACTAAATACATAGCTTTAATAATAAGGAACCTAAACCCTAAACCTAATGGACCACAAGCCCACAATCGGGCTTGGGCCAATGACTCGTCTAACAACTGCAAAGCAAAAACAATCTCGTGTTTACGTAAGATCTTTGCAAACTTAATATCTTATAGGATCTCGATCTTTACCACAAGATCTTAAAATCTAATTCGATCCGGTCTTATTTTTCTTGAACCACAAACTAAAAAACTCAAAAGTTATTGATTATGTTTTATAGAATTTAAACAACAATATGTTAATCTTCTTAAACATTCCATAATTATAATTTATGACAACATTTTCATTAAACATTGATAAATTTTTGTGCTTATGATATATATAAATTGTAGATTTTTATAATAATACAAAGACTACTAAGAAAATGACATTATAGTAGGATCTTGAGATCCCGATCTGATTTTACAACCTTAATTTTACAAAGACAAAAATGATCCTTACTAGGATCCCGATATTGAAAACCTTGATAATTACTGCATATTATAATTCATTCACATTACAACTAATTCAGACTAAAATTACAATTTCTTTGACAGATTATGTTAACCGGTAAAATTCACTTCTAAAACAAGGATCTGGAGGTCGAAGAGGCTTAAAGAGATAGTTAGCCATTTGAGGGAGAGTAGAGAGATAAAGTGGAAAGATGTGTGTATTATTAAGAGAGAGAGTGAAATACACACATACAAAGTGAAGCCTCGCCCTTCCTTGGAATTAAAGAGGGGATATATATAGCCTACACGACACACAACTATGCTAACTTGACAATACTAGTCCCTGCGTATGTAGCTATGATAACTAGATTTAATTATGTATAAGTCGCTCATATTTTAAGGCTAACAATCTTCCCCCATTGTGGAGACATACAGAATTACTTACAATGTTCCTAAAAAGTACATATACAAAGAAAAGTAATAACTTCCAAGGTGCTTCAAATGCTGAGGATGAATTCTATGTCTTCTTGTCTTCATACTTGTAACCCAGCTTGAATCCTCTTTGTATTTGCTTGTTGGAGAACCATTGTGATTGGTATGAACTGGATTAACTTCCCCCAATTCATACAACATGCCTTGAAAAGATTTCTTCATACACTTCTTTTTGACGAAGTTTCTGAATCAGCTTCCCCCCAAACCAATAACCCTATCTTGAGCAGATTTTAAAACTTTGATGTAGCGCGTTCGATCTTCTATCTTTGAATTTAAGTGCACAACGGAATTTGTAGAAAATCCTACACCAAACATGACTGCTTCTTGACATTTTGGTCTTAGTGATTATTCGTTCAGGGGAACATGCAAGATTTAACAACAAATCTTCTCACGCTTACAGAACACTTCATAATAACCGGTCAAAAAAGAAGTAGAACCGTGATTTGAGACGACCTTTTGCGCCATCCTTTAAGACAACCTCAGACCTTCTTAGGCCATCCCTAAACTGAAACTCTAGCCTTAGTGGTATTTTCTTGAATAAACGACACACATGTTTAATTTGAACTACAATTTTCTTGGTCTATCCTCTACAACAAGCGTCGACATTCTTTGGCCATCCTTCCAGAGAAGCTCTGATCTTTTGGCCCATCTTTTCTGCTCCATTCAAAGTGATCTTTGTTCTTTTACACATGAACTTCAAAAATTTAATAAGATGCGCACTTTGAAAAGTTAAT